>DWNE01006895.1:0-12694 GCA_018249875.1 Cecropterus toxeus
ACACTATCATGTTCACAGTGAACTGGAGACACGTGGGGTGACCTGCGAGTATACGCGTGCTTAATTAGAACGTCATCAGAAACACATGATATATGTATATGAATCAAGCTCATTTGAAAATATTCGGTGCTCGTTGTAATTGCGGAATTATACATTTCACATTATAAATATTCAATCATTCAATTCAAAGACATATTCAAGCTCACGATAATTGAACGCCACAGGTCATTAATATTAAAAAAATATATTTATAATTTCAGAATAATAAATCTCTACGAAAATCTACAAAGCCCGCCCACATACAGACATTAGCGCTGGAAAATTTTACTTATTTTGTATTTTATTATGATAATTCTATCATCATACTTTACAGATTAACTTCCTTATTGAAAACTAATATGCAGTAGATTGTGTAACAATGGTCAACGATCTGGACAATGATCTTGTCTAACACAATGATTGCCCATATTTTTAAAATTAATACATATTTCCGTATAATTAATCAAGGACATTCATTAACACATGCAATAACTAAACAATTATGTTCATGTAATCTACACACAACTACGAACCGAACTAAATCACCCAAAGCGACCGTATTATATTCTCAAAATAAATTACTACACAAAAATGACATCAAAAATTTTAAATGTAACGAGCAACGAATATTCCAAAAATAATCAAAATTTCCACAACTGTAAGGCACATTTCTCTTACCTTGAACAGATCACGCCGTCTTGCGACACTCGCGTACGTTATCGAAAAATTATATTAAAGAACAGGGAGTCATGTGCCGAACAATAGTGAAAACAGAAATATAAAAAAAATACATTATTCGAAAAAAAACGGCTATTTACAACTATACTTTTTGTGAATTACATTTAAAATTGAAGTAGCAAACGAGCATGCAGTCCACCTGATGGTAAGTCACTGCCGCCCATGGACATCTGTGAACAACTTCATATAGAACAGGGGTTCTATCTGAAGTCGATCACAGACGCGTCGCTACTCCCGAGGACTGAGGTCGCCTCATATACAAGTGAGCCGAAATGGCACTATGGTTACGTATCAAAAAATGTTTGTTTGGAAGTGCTCCACTATTCTTCAGCACAAGCGGAAATAAAAACCAATATAAATCAGCGTAACTTATACTTTTTAATAATATTCAATTGGAAATAAAATAAACCGTGTACAAAACTAAACAATAGTCGCGCTAACTCTTAAACTATAAAAGAACATCGCAACAACAGAACAAAATAACAGGTGTTCAACATAATATATTTTATTATATCTTTGGATATCGCTATATGCACTTCCTTACTAGCATTTTATGATACTTTGGACTAACAAACGCTGGACTATGCTACTGACTCGACAAGCTTAAATAAACAGGCGTTTACATAATAGAAACAGTGGCGGATTTACCTAGGGCGGCAATTTTAGAGCAAAAAATATTGATTGACGCCCATGTTTATAGGGCGGCAAAATATTTAACGTTTTTGACGGTCACTTGTTACGGGTCGGCAAAATATTTGTTTATAGCCTAGTCTACGGGCGGTAATTGTGTAAATCCGTCACTGAATAGAAGCCCGAATAGTGTATACATATATTGTGTAGGCTACATTGCACCTTTGTCGGTCGTTTGTAGGTTACAATTATAAAAAAATAACAATAAAATGTTCCTGTACTTAAAGCATTTCTACATCTTTATTGAGAACAATTTGTAATGTCATTTAATATTTTTCAAAAAATAATTATGCTAATTTTCCGTACGCACATGAGCAAAACTCGAAGAGAAACCGATTGGTACGATTTTTTACATAACGTATGATTTCTGTTAACCCTCGTTTTCAAACACTTTTTCCGGAGTTCCTATGAGATCTTTTGGCAATAGGAGATATCCCGCCAGGCTAGATCACGTCTGGGGAAAATTTTATATAAATATACATATGTAAGATAGCCATCTCTCGAAGAGTTGCGAAGGTCGCCAGTCTTCTATATATTTCTGTAATTATTATTATTAGAATAGACCGGACCAGAGTGAAATGTATCCAAGTTTAATTTTGAATTATAATTTATATTTCATACCGACACAAGATGCAATGTACCTAACACTAACTCAAAACTTAATAATTTCGTTGCATAAAAAAATTATAACTCAACATGTCTTTAGAACTTGGATAGACTTAAATACATTGGTCTAATGACAAATGGACGTCGGTACTAAATTTCTTAGTCATTTTTTTCTCTAATTCTTGCATATCATATTTCTTAGCAACTTTCTGTACAATCGTTTCAATTGTAATGATATTTATAGCCCTCAGAAGCATAAAAGCGTTATCTCATTAGGATTCCGTAGCCAAATGGCAAAAATCGGAACCCTTATAGATTCCTCATGTCTGTCTGTCCGTTTTATTGGAAGTGAGTTTCGAGAAAATTTATGTTATATGTAACTCGTTTCCTTCTATCACATAGTAAATTGAAGGAAAGGATATGTTCGTACTACATTTTTAATATGTTTAATTTAACTAAGTTATCGTAATTCGGGTTTGATTCATTAGCAGAGGTGCAAAATTTCTTAAGCTATCCAAAGCCATAAAAATAAAAAAGAACGTTTTTTTAGATACCGCGTTTTGCGCTTCTGAGAGCAGCGTAGGCAACACGTAAGCCACCATGTAAAATAAATTTATAAGTTTCGGTATTATAGACTAAATATATGTGCAACTGACAAAAAAAAATGGCTACCACCTAATCCTTATTTTTTTTTTGATAACTACATAGTTGAATAATTACATTTCACATAACAATCACCAATGTTTTGTTTAATAATAGAATCGGACAAATAAAAAAATACCTTTACATCATTGAACACTTTTTTGCCCAAAGTTTTTACAAAATATGTTTCTTCCATCATTTGACACTTTTTTTTCCCGACTTCCATTTGATACATCAATGTACACACACCAATATTTATAGACACACACAATTGCACATTCTAAGGCACCAAATGTAAACAGTTATTAAATTTATGTAACGATTCAAACACAGTTTTCATACAATCGCACATACAGAATTAAAATGACATAAGTGCCAACTTCGTGCGCGAGTTTGACTTGCACTTAGTTCCTTTTTCCCAATGTCGTATTGGCACTTAAGTCATTGTAATTCTAAAAGTGTATATGTAATATTTTTTACATTCGACAAAAGGGACAGTGTAACGGTCGACTAACAGATATACATATTCAGATTATACATTTCTAGTTCCGTTCACGAATATATCACAAATTGTATATTTATATTGATACGGAATATACAATACATATCGTCGCTTTGCATGAATAACGGCAGAATTCAAAATACATCAGTTTTAAATTAAAGTTGCATCTTATATCATTTTAGAATTGCTAACCTAACCTTACCTAACCCCAATGCTCATTATTATTTTTTTACTTCATTTACTAAAAAGATAAAAAGTTAAAGAATTGTTTTACATTTATTTGGCTCCTCTTTAAAACAATTTTGTGTTGAGTCATTATTCATGCAAAACAATGTAGTAGTGTATTAAACCTACGACTAAAGATATTATGTAACATAGACTAACAAACCTATCTATATTATATATCTATCTACATATATGTAGCAACAAAATTGTCATAAAAGTAACATGTTTATGGTATTACATATTGCATATAGGAATATATAACTAAAACACGATACATAAAACTTAAAAATCACGATAAAAACATTAACAACTAGAGGAATGATAGAATTTTATATTAATGATAACATCGAATTAGTCTTTTTACTAAACTAAAGGTGTTTACACACCATCCGTGTGAACGACAAGCATGGAGTATGCGTAAGCTACTTTATTGGATTTTTGAAATCTTTGGATAAATTCAAAATTATTGTTAAAAACTGTGTACACCATAGCGAGATAGTGTTATATATCGATTCTTGATATTCTCGATACCGAACCAAAAATCGATTTACAAAAATTTAGTCACCTCGATAGATTGTTTTGGATTGTCTTTGGTTACTATTAAGTCAATGCGACCAAAAAAATTCAAAAAAAAAAAAAAGTTTTTTTAAGTTTGTTGAAATATCGACAATCACACAACAACACTATAGAACAATCATAGTACACACATATAAAACTCGAAGGCACAACTAGAAAGCTCTAAGTATTCCGTGTTACCCTAAAAATAAATTAATTATACTTTGGGTTACCATACAAGAAAAAACACTGGCCTATTATATTTGAATTAAATCTTTTAAAAAACAAAAAACGAGTAAATAAAAATATGTTGTAACAATCGTATACCGTGCTTAACAAAGACGAAGGATACAAATAGACTCCAAATGTTCTTTGCTATTCTATTGTACTTGAATAATGAATTGGGAGTCTATTTGTTTTTTGATCTATGACTTAAAAGTGTCTAAAACAGTTAAAATAAAACTCGTAAAAACAATACGATATCAGTTATTCGAGATTTTCTGCATATTAACTATATTTAATTACACAAATTTATTCCCAAATAAACTTACATAGGATTTTATTCGTGGGGTATATTAGGGAAAGCAGGTTACTGCTTGAAAATCCGTCAAATAACTCTCGTACATAAAAAATATATTTAAATATTTTTATACATCATATGGATCAAATCAATAGTTGCAGAAACGATTCCTTCATTGAAAAAAATTTTTTTTTCGTAACTCTTTGTTTATGATTAATTTTTAAAACAATTTTATGATTTTTTTAACGTATCGAATTCGCTAAACATTGTTCTAAAATCATATATTCAATTAATGTACTTTTAGTAAAATAGGACTAATTTTAAAATGGATATGTATTTCGATATGGACTTTGGATTTTGTATACTAGTTATTACAAAATGGGACAATACAATGAGTTACCATAAAAACTGTAAATAAAAGTTAAATTTGAATAATTATACAAATTAATATTATAATATGTATTAATTAATTATAATCTTGTTATAATTATTTGACGTTACTATTCCATTTCGTGGTTAAACATAGACAGAATCTACAATATATTTATATTATATGTAACAATATTTCAGATTAATTGTTAATTAATTTAGGGTTAAAAGCGATACATTTTCTGAAGCTATGACTAGACCAAATAGGACTTTCTTGTGTACATTTTTGCTCTTGCAAATTGAAGTATAATAAGTTTTATGAACGGTAACAAACATTTCGTTAATATTTATTCTTTAAGTAATAAAGTCAAGTTGGGTAACTTTAAATTATTTTGTCAGATATTTTTTTTTAATATGAAAGAATGGAGTAGCCTTCATATATGTTTGCTGAATGATAAGTGTCCTTTGGCAGCGAAATTCTGAATTTTTAACTGTATCTCCGAGTATTTAGAAACAAATGAGTGAAAGTTGGGCTTTAGAAAGCATTCAGTTACCTTAAGTTTTAGGTATCTTTGAACGAAACTATTTTGTAAAACAAAAATCTTTAAATTTTGATAACTTTAATATCACGGGAAAAAGTAAACTTTTATTCTAAAATATAGAATTACGAATTCAATTTTATTCAGTTACAATTAAATTCAAACTTACCCAACTTGACTGTATATACTATTATTATTAACAACACGATCCAAATAGAGGAATGGGGGATTCAAAGGTTCTGAGGAACACCTAGACATAGACCACCTAGCATTGGGACATACGGGAGATTTATTTTTCTTCAGATTGAGTTCATTAATTGGCACCAGCGTGGTGTAGCTTCAAGCTCGGGCTAGTGCCCAGTCGTGGGACATAGAGGGAATAGCATACAACGACTATATGTGACAGTTAATTCAAAAATAAAGTCTCATTTTATCAATCAGAGAATCAAAATTTTAGCAATTGTGCAAGAGTGCTTAACAATGAAAATGAACGAATTTTAAAGCACATTTTAGCTATCTTTCGAAGGCGTTCCGTAATATTTATGAAGGCACATGATTTCGCAAAGGGAAGACAAGTTAACGTCATAATTGCCATATGAGGGCCATCATAAATTACGTCATAGAAATTTCCCGACTTTTTGTCCCTCCCCCGTCCTTGTCACAACTGGTCACGTTTGAGAGATCCCCATTCTAGGGTAATGTCACATTTTACAATTTCAAACAGAAAATATTAAATTCAAACATCATTTCTCAAATTATAAATTACATAATTAACATAATCATGTTACTTAAAATGTGACGTTACGATATTTAGGACCCCTTCCTCCCCCGTATCGTGTGACGTAATTTATGTGAGACCCCTGATGACGTTTTATGGGCGAGATATTATCACGTACAAGTGAACAAAGTTACTGAGAAAATTCTCAATTTTTATACATTATTAATATTGTCTAAATTAAAAACAACATCGTCAATAAAGTGATATTGACAAAATTAAAGGCAGGTTGGGTAAAATATAGGCAACATAGGTGTTACAGACTAAATTGTAGGCACCTTTGTTAGTCAAATATGTCCACATTCTTAACAGAGAAGATTTTCAGTAATTAAGGTTGTCAAAGGATATATTTATGCCAAATATGCCAGGATTGTTCTAAGAACATCAACAGTGATATCGCACGATGAGAATAAAAGGGACATTCGCTGGACCAGGGGCGGGCAACCTCTTGAGTCTGAAGAGTAAAAAAAAAACTATTTACAAAATTTCAAAGTTATTGCTTATTTATGCTAACTTTATTATTGCGTATGGAACGTAGGTTGCCGACACCTGCGTTAGACGACGATATTCAATTTCAAGTATGTAACCTAATTCTCCCAAATTTTGAGTCCAGTCGCTTTTATTCTCACTGTACGGTATTTATTAATTTACTTTCACATAAACATTTATAATAATCAATTGTTACCAACAAATCAACTGAGAATAAACAATAAGTTTAATTTAAACATTTGGCATCTAACCACACGATCGCGTTGAATTGTCAAAATTCAAAATGGCATCAACATCACAATATTTTAAAAAACTACGTTCATAGTTATATGAGGGATAAAATGTACTTATCATACGTGCAACCTTAACCATTCTTGCTGTGACGTCACTACAATACATTAGTTTCAGTCCCAGAGCTACTAAGTCGGTAAGGGAGCGACGGTTGATGTCGACGGTTTGATGACAACGATCAATGGCTTCTGATCAGGGTCCCCGACGACTGACTACGGTCGCCAACGACTGACTACGGTCGTTGACGAGTGACTACGGTCGCCGACTACTGAACACGATTGCCGACGACAGACGGCCACAATCAGCGACCGACGTTGACATGAAAAGTAGCTCGTTTATTAGCTTAGTTTCGCCCGTGTTATCTCACTGAAGGATTTTTCTGCACCAATCCACTTTAGACCAGCTTGGTGGATAATGCTTTAAGGCTACCCGAAATGTGGGATTAAATCTGCGCCCATGCCCATCAGTGGGATAATGTTCAACTCGGCAAAACTTTACGATGTATTTTGTGACGTCACATACACCCACCCCTGATGCTATGCGACATTTCATACAACCCCTCGCCCAAAATATGTAAATATATTTTATTGATAACCCCATATTAAAATAAAACATTTTTTTGGTTAAATTTTCAATGTCCAATCACGTTTCACGAACAACAATAATATCCATATTATTATATATTTATTATACTATATATCCTATAAACTTGTCAATTTAAAAATTTATTAAAAGATAACTAAGATAAAATTTAACATGCAGACACAATGAACATTTTTTTTCGAATACATAATTGCCTATGTAAACATTATATAAAGAATCAATTTAATATAATATTGAAATATGTTATATTTGGCCTATAAAGTTTTATAATATTTATTAATTTTGTTAACTACATTAATAGAAAAATGTATGGAATGTATGGTGATAGAAATTTTATACGCGAACACAACGCGACACATCTAGCGTACCTCTTTGGTAATTGCATCGAAATATAATAATTATGGGCTTGGTTTGATTGTTTGCAGTCTGATACCGTAGACATTAATTGTAAGATAGATCGAAATAAGCATCGGAGCATTAAACATTTTTGTATCAATTTAAAAATTAAAGAAAAGTAAGTTTTTTCGACGGTATAGAATGAATGAAGCATGTTGAATAATGAATGGATCATTTAATATCATTCAGTAATGAATTATCATAATAATTGATTTAGATTGGTTACCCTTATTTATAGCGCGAGGATAACTATAAAAAATAAGTTAAAAGGTTATTTTCATATCATTTTTCGTTAAATTTGGACCAGTTTCCTTCAAACTCTTACCAACTACCATATTAACTATTATATTTCGATGGGTAACAAGCAACACATATAGTAAATATTTGTGATGCAAATACAAAAATTTTGTGACACCCGAAAACACGAAAATTATAGACATTTGTTGAACAAAATCACGGATCGGGAACAGAACATCGCCTTTATGTAAAATTATAATTTTAATACTAGTATCCGTTAATCCAATATGTATTTATCACATTTTAATATTTAAGTACTTAAAAATTTTCATGTAACATTCAATTAACGAAAGGGAATTTTCAAAGCAATTAAAATTCATTAATTATTTTATTTAAATCAATTGGAAGTTATGTATATGATTGTAATTATGAATATTTACTTAATGAAAAATTCATATTATTTGTAAAAAACTGAACGAGCAATGTAATCATTCGCTCACTCTTAATCATTCAATCTGCGAATCCAAGCAAGAAATCCAAGCATTCTCACTTTAAATAATAAAAATAAGTCACCCAAGTTACATTTTATCTTAATATTATTAATTATATTCAAACGTACCTATCTATTATTAAATAATTCAACCAATCTCCACTATTCGTCCTGTCCCCAATCCGCTGAACCATTCACCAAACCTATCTAAATCGATTAATACAAGTCGCCAATATTTTCGATACTCTATCTATACCAATAGGCAATAGGATTATCACTACCGATATCAATATCGATACTAATAAGGATACTTACAATCTATCGCTGAGATATCTAATCCACGGCGACTTACAAATCGCGTTTAACTTACGCGCTATGATTCCCATTGCCATTCACTATTGACACATCAGTGCCCTCTAGCGCTGGGCTTTGACGCGACGAGGGCGGCGACATCGCGTGTTCACCGTACTCATAATCTTGCAGCAACTTCGTCTGCGAGGCGAATGTATCGAACGCATCCGCCGAATACGTCATCGAGGATAATATTTCCACGACACCGTTGACTTTCTCGCGGAGGTGTCTATGGGTCTCGCAGACTCTGTTCTGGAGGTGGAAGCAGGGTTTGGCCGTGCGCGGCGGTCTGCCGCGTCGCTTACCTGATCTGCCGCAGTCGGAGCAGCTGACCAACTCCTCGGGGGTGCCTGTTTTCTTGTTCTCGCGGTCGTCGCCCAGGCAGAAGTCGCAGTAGGGCGATGGTGACGCCTGCGAAGGAATGAAGCGGATCCGTTGAGACATTTTCATTAAAGTAATTAGACACCGGTAGTGTTTATAAGTAATATTTTTTTTTACGTCTAAGTAATTTTGACGTCTTCTCAATATCCAGAATTATGATGAATGACCACTACTATCAACAAATTAATAACGTTTATGTTACAAGCTATCATACATTGTATGTATTTTGAGTTTTATTGGAAAAAAAATAAGTATTAAAATGACAAGACTCTATACTAGGTTTTTGTGAGGCAAATCACTGTTTTAAAATGAAGCCTGTATTGCTATCTTAATACAAACACATAAATTGTATGAAGAATTCCAATGTTATTCCAAGAGATAAAAAAATATATAGAACTGACTAAAAATCTATGTATCCGAGCAAAACTTCATTGATTACCGGTAGTCACGTGACAAATTGTATTAGAAATTAAATGAAATATATCATACGAAAGCTACAACCAAATATATCCATACCTTAACCTCGGGCTCCTTGAGGTCCGCGGCGGAGGCCGGCGTGACGACGGGTGCGGCGGGGGGCGGCGGCGCCAGCGGCGCGTGCGCGGAGTCCGACGACGACGTGTCTGCGGACGCCGGCCGCGGCGGGGGCGAAGCCCTGCGCACGCTCGTTGATGTGGTACTACTACCTGTGGCTGGGGATTCACAGATTCTTCTTTAGATTTGTGTTATTCATTCCGATTAATTTTACATAGATCATATACATATATATATTATTTGATGCTCGCATTGACTGCCGAGCTCTTTTGCATTTGCGTGGGTGTTATGACATAGCTGTACTGGTACTTGGTGGTGGACGGGAGAAGCTGGGAGGGCGAACGTACCGTTTAAGATTTTACGTGTCTATTCAAATCGTCATCTCCGCCCTAATACGACACAGCTCACGATGACGCTCATGAACAAGGATATTTGAACGTATAGTTGCGTGCACATTAGCACGAATGTATATATATCTTGCGTGTATTAATGTGTATTATGTGCGCAAGCGCGCCCGCCGGCGGATCCTTGTACGGGTGTGTGTGATATGCCATGGGGTTGTTGAACGTGACGTTAATGCTCGTGAATACGCTTATCGACAGGGGTACTTAAACGTAGACTAGCGTGAAACCGCGCCTGTGTGCATGTGTACCTGTGTGTGTGTATGTGTTGTGCGGACACCCACCTGCAGCGACAGCGGGGTTGTTGAGGAACGTGACGTAGCTGTCCTGGTACTCGGTGGCGGGCGGCGGCGGCGCGGGCGGCGAGTGCGCCGCGCGGCTGTCGCGCGAGTCGCCGTCGCTGCCGGCCGCCGCGCCCGCGCCCGCCGGCGGGTCCTTGTGCGTGTGCGTGTAATGGTACGTGAGCCCCGGACGGGTTTTGTACTTCGCGCCGCACACTGCACAGACATGCCGTTTTTACACTTAGAATAATTGTAAATAATGCTGTGAGAATTATACAGGGTGTTCGTTTATGTATTGCTTGAACGTAGACATGCGTGATTTGACGCACACACGTATAATAAAAACAATGACGTAAGGATTATACGAAGTGTTTGTTTTTGTATAAGCGAAGCGACGTTTTAGTACTTCTCGACACACACGGAGCATAAATAATTACGTTTTTAATCGTGTAGTGATGAGTGACATCAGTCCGCGTTTGTACAGAGTAGATATAAAGACATATTAATTTTTTAATAGACACACATTAATAAAAATATATTTACTTAAAGATGTGTGCATTTTGAGCTATAAAAATATAACCGTTTACATTATATCGTGTTTTAGTATACCGAAACACGTATACTAATCTAGTTGAGTGTAACATTTCAGCAATATATAAATAATATATCTTAGATCATACCGACTCTACAAGCCATTTGGTTTTAAAGCTCTATTTTGAAAAAAAAAATACAATATATACTATTAACTTTTTTAAGTTCTGATAAGTCTCTTCTTAAGATTTAATTACCAATCAATTGTTAGAACACCCTGTATAATTCTATCAAACAATAAATTACGCCAAAACCTGTACTCACCGTCCGTGGTGCCTCCACCTGCCTGTTTATCTCCGTCCAAACTATCAAACGTGTATCATTCGTACATAAAAGCAATGGGAAGGTTGGTTGGAGGCCTACGTCATCAGAACAGAGCATAGAGGAGGCACCACGACGGCTATCTGAACAAACTGTTGCACGCTGCCATCCAATAATTATCCGTCATCAATCAATACCTTGGTTAGCAAATATAATCGATATATACGAACGCTTTTATCAACCTTACGTTTAAAGATCAAATATAATTGATATTTAGATAAAGCCCTAATAATATCGACTGTTAATATGGCATATCGAGAATCGGAAAAACATCGAATAGTATCGATAAATTAATAGTGAATTACGACATCACTACTATATAATAATCGTGCTGTCAAAAGTAACGCAATTTTTATTATTTTCATTTAATATTTATTAAAAGAAAGTCAATTTTTAAGTAATAATATAAACGAGTGAGAAAAACTGAATGAACTAAATTGATTATCACTCATTCCCAATGCCATTTTAACTTTCAAATCAATTCGATCCGACCCTAATCTCGTCGTAAGGTTGTATTTAAACCAAAGCGTTCATATATATCGTTGGTCTGACGGCCCGTCGTGATTGGTCTATGTTCAGTTCTAGAAGACGCAGGCTCCGGGGGATTCGTTTGATTGATGACTTCAAATCAGTGGATCTGGCCTCTGCTAAGAGATTCACATAACATCCGAAATCGCTGGGCGGGGACAGGTAGACAACTGCTTTTATCAGGATGTAAGTACAATATAATTTAACAAATACTAACGCTTAACTTATACAATAGAATTATTGTAAGATCGGTCAAAATACAATTTTATATCTGCGCGCTTTTATAAAACCACGCTCGTTTTACCACCATGCCAAATCTTGTACATAAAAACTTACAAATTAACCACTCAGTAGGAAGAGCGCCAAGTTATGTCAATTTTATTTTACTTAACATTTATTTTTTATCTTTGAAGCAAAAATGTTCACATAGTAAAATATAGTTCTTGTCTAACGTCATAAAATTAAACAATTGTAAAAGGTGCCGATCTCACAAATATCCTGCGACATAGACATTTATTTATCGACGCGACAATTTATTTCTTGTTTACAACTTATTCTAAACTCTGACTACGACAGATTATATATTAAATTCATTACGAT
>DWNE01006896.1:0-12693 GCA_018249875.1 Cecropterus toxeus
AATTACTAAAAAAAAAAATGCCATAATAATTAAATAAAATTTAAAATAAAAAAAAAAAAAAAAAAAAAAAAAAAAAAAAACAAAAAATATTGCGTCAAAATATTTTATGAATACTTTTAAAACAACCGAGTATTTACATATCATCGACTTCTATAGAATCATCTTTCAATAGATTTTCATTAGATTCGTTTATGCCGTTAGAAGCCGGAGGAGCAGATGTTGGACCTGAATTATTTGTACATGCAGGTTCTTGTAGCTTCTTTAGCTTCTCTCTAGTAGATCTCGTGAAGAAACCACACTGAGGAAAATGGGAAAAAATAATAACGTACATAACAGTAAATAAGATGACCGCAGTGCCGAGCTTTTGTTTGTTTATAATGTAGCACACACGTCATCAGACATGCAGACAGATATAAAATATTGCATCATACACATTTATATTATCAACTATAAATATACAACAAGTCATATAGGAAGCTGTTCATACAAAACACTAAGGCAGAGCAGGCCATTAAGTTGTAAAACATCTTATAATCAATTATAATATAAAACTTGACAGTGAAATCTTATAAACAACTCATACCTTATACAAAACGAATGAAATAACAGCTAGCAAAATAATTCCAACCAAGCAACCTAATACCAGGGGCCATTGGGGCTGGTCCGGCTCTAAAACTAGTGTTGTTGTTATTGATAAGGTTCTGAAAATTTAAAATATTCATTAGTTCAAGATTTTTATTGTTAATTATTTTTTTATACAAAAATAAGAGAATAACTACAAATAAATAACAAAGTTGTTATTAAATAGCTATGAATAGAAAGAGTTACAAATGATATAAACATTTTACAAAACGGTGATACAAAAAACGTGACAATTTTGTACTTAATTATCTAATTGACTTCATCATTCATCATTCATTCATCACGAAGTAAATATTACAAATATTATACAAAAACTTAAATTACTTACTGATTCTTCCCTTCCAATAAGAATTTGAATGTGGATGTGAAGTTTAGTGTAGAATTTTCTTCTAGAATGTTTCCTGCAGAATATCATAATTTTTGATTTCAATAAATATTATTTGTAATGAAATATAAGTAGACAATTTTATGAATGTAGAAGTATTTATTACTAATTATCTTAGAAGGGATTAAATAGTTTTTATGTTTCTTATGACGTAAAATGCTATATTTTCGTAATTAGCATTATATATGAAGGTTATCTATTCGACAAATAGGCGGTCCCATTATGGACATTCAATCCGTGCTGCTTAAAGAATAAGCCACCTCTAAAGGCAGTCACAAGTTTGTCGTTATAATGTATACGTCTTTGCCTAAACCTTCAATCATAATTTGACTTAATTGAAAGTTAAATTTCATAAATAATTGGCTTACCATGTTCCTTCAAATTAAAACTAAGTGGTAAAACGATTTGCACCGATTCCTTAGCTCTTAATGACCAAGTACAGTTCATCGTGTAACTTCCAACACATCCGTCAATTAAGGTTAGTCCTGATAAGTCAACCTAAAATCAGAAAATTTGAGCAATTTGTTACTGAGTTTTATAATACCTTTTTTTGTATCAAAAATTACTGTGTATCGATGTAACTTACCTGATTTGGAAGTATGAGTTGCGATGGGATACCATACCAATCTGATGGACCCTCGTTCGACAGCTTTATAAAATAAAATAAAATAATAATATATTTTGAAAATAAAATCAAATGTGCATGCGGTTGATTTATTAGTAAATGGTCACTGTTAATCATGAATATCTGAAATCAATGCGAAAAGGGATGGAGTCCTAACTAAGGCCGACCATAGCTGAATTGCTGCCTTTGAGGAGGAAGTTGTGCCTCATATGAGTATAAACAGGCCCTTAAAACTAGAACGAAATATTTTACCTTGATGACATGTATATAAGGTAAAATGAGATATTATTTATCATAGCTTTAAATAATCAAATCTGTATTTGGGATCAAAGTGATCTGGGCTGGACTGAATTAAAAGTGTTCAAAGCCAGTTTTCATACCACAATCAAGAGTGTCAAAGTAATCAAGATTTCACAGTGTGAATGACAAAAATCTGTCTGCCTAGCGCTTCAAGATTGTATAAACATTTTACTACAGTTAGGGGAGACATAATATTACCAAAACTTACCATAAATAAATGCAAAAAGTTAATAATTCTCGCCGCGTTAAAGTTGCTTCTTGTGACTATTATTGTGATGTTTGGTGCTCTGAAACTGCATAAGACATTTAATATCTTACAACTATTGTTACTTAATTTCTTCTTCATGTATTCTAATATCATCATAAATGAAAAGAATACTAACAAAATCCATTTTACTTACGCACTGACACTAAAATTAGCTTGTGGCGTTATAACAATTGACAATTCTTCGATTATGCTTTCAATCTTTTCTTCCGTAGGGATTTCAAGTCTAGCAAATACTTTCAATTCTTCATCAAAAGCTGCCTTATACGTATACTCCATCTCAATATCCCATGAAACTGATTTTCCTCCATACAAAGTTGATGGAACGTTGCAAGTTATATTTAGTCCTTCAAAGTTACAAGCATCTGGTATCTTCGTGGGATTTGATGGTAATTGTATATATACTTTAGCACCGTATGTTGGTTCTTCTTTATTTATAATTGTAACCGTGAAACCAAGTTTTTTATCTAATCCTGGAACGAATGGACTGAAATGGATTTTGTATGATTATGAAATTTACATATCCGGCATAAACTAATTATTTATCATTGAGTAGATTAGAATTCAGTGGTCATCGTAACGATTTGATACGCACCGGGTACCGGTTCAAATCCCGGTCAAATAGATCTTATTAATGATTTTAGATGTTTTTCTGGATCTGGGTATTAATGTCCACGGCACCCACAATGCTGGAATAAATAACCTTGGTATGGGGCTTTCAGTGTTAAAAGCGTTATTATGATTTATTAATTTGCTAACTTCAATTATAATAGTTCGGACGAATATAACTCACCTGATCATAGGCTCCAAAGACATATTAAGCAAGGGCCTGCAAATTAGATCTTCTCCACAATCCTTTAACACTTGGATATTGAGAGAGGAATGAAGAACTGACTCCTTAGACAACCTTGCTTCGTATTTATTAAAATATAATGAATCATCTAAAAGTAATTACGTGAATAATATATAAAAATAATATAGTTAACAATCATGACGAGTTTTTTAATATTTCTTATGTGTGTGCAGTATAACTAATGAATAAATGATCACTTTTTATAACACCTTTTCTGTGATTAATCTCAAGCGATAAGCCGGATGGGTTATCTGATGGGAAGCCGTCTTCATCTATGGACATTTTTAATAGTAGAGTTGCCAGTTCGTACCGGCTTATTAAATAATCCATGTCAAAACAGTCTAGGAATTCCCCGAGAACAAGTTTATTTCACATTTTGTCTGTTTGGATATTTTTTTGGCGTAAAGGAGAGCCATACTGGACATATGGCTCTATTTGTTGTGGATGGGAAATTACTTTTCGTAATGACAGCTTTATTGGGGTTAGCTTATTATCTATTTTAAATTTTGACCGTAAATTTATTACTTACCTTTCATGGCATGGTTCACCGTTAAAGAGAATTTAATTGGTATGGGTGTTGATAATTCGTCGTGGAACTGAAAATAAATATTTAACATTTGAATTACACCGACTTCATTATAATATACTCGTATATACAAATATATATAATTTATAGACTTAATTAGTTTCTATTTCAATTAGAAATGTTGTTGTTAATCTGTGACAGAATGTGTCATGTGACAGAATCGAAACTTAAACTTCTGATAGAAAATTAACAATTTTAGATTTGCATCCCGAAGATTAGAATTTCGAGATTTTAATCTAGTTCTAATCTATCTAAAGCTAGCAAAACTTATTAACTTACCAAAATTTCAATAGTTCTATTATTGCAGTTTGTCTTGCCTGGCTGCATATAAACGCTATATACAGATTCACCGGACAGTCTACATCTATTTCTTTCCGGATCAACTGTTATTTTAGCAGTTAAATCTGGAAATTTGAACTCTTTTTAAGATATCCACACGTACTTGTAACTGTTTTGTCATTTTATTTGTTTCTTGTTAAATAAAATGTCAATACAGTAGATATAAACTGACGCTTAAAAAAATACAGCAAATCTAATGTGCAAACCAAATTACTAAAGACAATACTGAAACGGTTCTCAGTTTTATATTATTTTCAAGAGTGTTCGACTTTCAACACAAAATGAATGAATGTTTTAAATAACTACCATTCAAACGACTATATTAATTTATTACATTGTTCGTAAAATGGATATAATTAAATAACTTACGAATAGAAACAGAAGGCCACATTTCTTTTGAAGGTGCAATGATGCAGAATACTGCATTTAGATTAGTAGCATTCGGCTGTAGGTTTGTGTTATCCACTCTGATTTCGGTAAACACCTGCATTGTTGGTATACACCTGAACACATACGCAGACGCCGTTTCGTAAGCTCCTACTGCTAAATCTGTAAATAATAAAAATATGAATGGGGAATCAGTATTGAGAAGAAACCACTCGCTATACGAGTGTGACATTTAGACTGTTTAAAATGGTAAGATATGGTTCAAAAGGTATATGGTTTATCTAATGATAAAGAAACAAGAACAGATAGACGACATAACCTACAGGAGTTCAATGCTATGTGCAAAGAAAACTGATATAACATCGACCCGGAGTATTTCGAAAGTATTGTTTTGACCAAAACTACACCCATACTTTTTTTTTTAATTGTTTAAAGTCGTTGATAATAAAAGTTGCTTAATAGTATTCCAATTCGTATTTGTAAACAGTATTAACATATACATAATTAATATTCGAAAACAACAGATCATTCCTTAGCCAAATATTATTTTCCTCTTATTATTATTTATAGACATGGCGTAAAGTAAACAATTTTCCACATTTGTAATATTCCTATAAATCAATAAATAATATACATCGCTGTTACACGTAAAAGTCCCACGTCACTGTTACCCCCCTTTTCTCCCTTATTTCAACATTGTTAAGTTCTACCGTGTCTATGTTCGAAGGGTGTGGTAGAGGAGAGACATTTAACTTAGTCCCTACGTATTCATCACATTTACTCCGATGCTATCACTGTTATCGCGAAAGGTTCTATTAATTCATTTATTATTTTTTCTTCTAAATTTAAATCAAAAAGGATCAATTTAAAAAAGGACCTATTTACCTTTACAATTATCATTATTAACATCAAGTCCCTTTGATATCGATATACCGAAGCCCTTGGCGCCTTGTAATATTATTCTCTGAGCATATTCATTCCTGAGTCCCGTGGGGCATCCTCTGTAAATATACACTGCTCCCCGGCCATCATTTTCCCATGGCGCTCCTATGGCAACATCTGAAAAATATGAATTCTTATTTATTATCTTCAGTTTCAATTAGTATCCCCAGTTATTATGTAATACTTTACCAGGACCGTACTTCTTAGACTATTGGGGGTCAACTCGATGTTTGTTTTATGTAATTAGACTCATCTGACCAGGTCTGAGTAAAGTGACGTGAAAAAATTTTGATCTAAGCATTGTCGGTGAATGATCGACTAGTTGCGTCGGTAATAACAGTTGTGTCGGTAAGTTATGCGTACAAAGATTAGGACTGTTGATTTGGCACACTTATTTGACTACGGGTTTGATCATTAGCAAAATGACCCTTTTTTATACATTTGCAACATCAGAGAACTCAGTAATGCTATCGACGGCTTTCATGGAGAGCTAATTATGCACCTTTTATGAAGAGATCCATATCATAGCGTTCCAAATTAGCTGATGAAACCTGTATTGTATATCCCTTTTTAAAATCAATATATTTATTTTGCAACATTTTTTTATTTTTGCAACAACAACAACGACTTTTCATTATTCTGTTAATTTACCTATATATCCATCTCCATCTATATCTCCTAATTTTGCAATTGTTCTACCAAAATTAGCTCCACTTCCTTGTGATCCGATTACTTGTCCTGCATCTTGGAGGATGAAAGTTGTACCCTGTATTTTTAAAATGTTTACAAATAAAAAAACATGAAATTTTCTTCATCGCGTTCATTACTTATTACTCTTTATACATTAAAAGTACGTACCCGTCTTTTAGTTACGTACACAAACACAGCGCCTTGGTCGTAAACCAGTGCTTTATCATTCACGTAGGTAGGAGCACCCACTAATAGATCTACCACACCATCCCCATTGACGTCAACACAGCACACACTGGCGCCGAAATAAGAGCCCAAATGAGGCCCATGTAGTTTCGCTTTAATATGAAGGGGATCATTCTCATTTACCGGTCGCTGGAAGATTAAAACCTGCAAGAAACACCATATAAATAAAAAAACAAAGCTAACTTAATATGGGATCCGGTTTTACGTTTAACATGTGTATTTGTAGCATTAAAGCTTTTAAAATGGTGGGGGGTTTTGTGGATTTAAAAAGTGTTTCTATTCGAGACTGTTTTAAATATTTTTGAAAAATAAAAGTTTTGCTTTATTTTTGAACAATTAAGTATTTGTGAACAAGTCATGCACAAAGTTTAAATATGTAAAATGAAATAAAAAAATAAAATATTGATTAAACAGACTCCTAATATACATAATCTATTTGTCAGCGGATATAGGTAAATGAGTTGACTTTGATATATATGACATATCCTTTTAAATAGAACAATTCTTCGTTCATACCTGCCCGTATCCTGCATGAGATTTAGGAGCTCCTGCTACATACAAAACTGTGTTACTTGATTCAAATATACCAGATTCAACGCTATATCCTGAAAGAAAAGTAGTTTCATATATTAAATTAGTTAACTGATTGTTGTATATAGCAAAAAAGGCTACATATGAGGAGTGGGGTAAGATAAAAAACACACTTTTATTTCTTGTCTGGGTGGTAACATAGGTTTATGGCTAATTGCAGATGCCTCTGCAGCTGAACTAACGGCAGGTGCAAGTACAGTTTTCATAAGAGTTAGTGAGGGAATAAATATAGTTTTGTTAAGGTTTGAGTCCAACATTTATCGGCGAAAAAAAGGTAGGCTAGTCTCTAAAATATTTACTGACCTTTTCTCATAAGGGGAGTCCTTAATACGTATACCGAAAAGGGACAAAGGAAGTAAAAACAAAATCGTCTTTCCATTTGTAGTATTTTTTCTTTCTCCCTTAAAATAAAGGGGTTCTGGTCTTAACCTTCGTCCCCTACCCCTTTATTAGGTACGCTACAAATTACTATAAAAAACCTTACCAAAGTAATTATTAGGACCTACATCCGGGGTGTTATATAGATTTGTTGTAGTACTGTTGTATGACACGTCATTTGAGCTTGGGTAGAACGTGAATTCGGATATACCACCTGTAAGAGCAATGTCAAGGACATGTATTTATTATAATATGGAAATAGCATAAGCAGACGGGCAAGCATTTGTAAGTTGTACATCTGGAATCAAGTCCTGATAAGATCAGTCTTTTCTGGGGTTGGTCACAGATGCGTCACTACCGCTGAAAACTATGTTAGAATTCCTTGGATATATCTCTTTTATCAGACTTTTCAGATTAGAACACAGCACCCCATAACACTGCTGTTATTAGGCAGAAAGAGGTTTGACGACGGTGCCTTAGAGTTTGAACTTAAAAGTGTTCTTCCACCTTGAAATTTCTCTTTTAGGGTTTTCTGTAATCTCTTAGTTAAGTCAATGTGTCTGGAAGTAATCATGTTTTTAGGATTCCGTAGCCAAATGCCAAAAATCGGAACCCTTATAGATTCGTCATGTCTGTCTGTCCGTCCGTCTGTCTGTATGTCACTGCCATTTTACTCGGAAACTATTAGGACTACAGAGTTGAAACTTAGTATTTAAGTATATTCTGATATCCGCTTTCAAATTTCCAAATTGTGTACAAAAATAAAAAATATAGGGGAGGGGGCTTCCCATACATGGAACGGAAACTTAAAACTTTTTTTTCATCTTACCTTGTGTGGGGTGTGTATAGGAAGGTCTTCAAAAATGACATTGAGGTTTTCAGAACCATTTTTTCTCAAATTCTATCATTTGAGAGATAAGCCCATTCAAAGCGGTAGAAAGTGTGTACCCCCCTCTAACTTCTAAACTGAGAGAGTGAAAAATCTGGATAAAACGTATGTTATAAATAGCAAGGAAAACTTTTAACGAAATTTAATTCGAACAAGATACAGTTGACACTTTTTAAGATATAGCACTTTTTTCTAAAACCGCATAACATAACTTTGTGATTCATATAAACACTATGAAAAACAAACTTATGTTGGTAATTGGATAACTGTTTGACTATATTTATTATTTTTACAACACAGCTATATTTTCTTAAGATTTGTAAATGATAATGCTACGAAAAATGATAATGATAATGCTTTTAATTATGCGTTTATTATTCATGATGAAGATCCATTAGATGATTAATAACATATTCTACAAAACTATGCTATGAAACTGTCTAACAATCACGATCGCGTTCATACAAACAGAAAGCCTTTATATGTGTCTGGGGGAATGTTGACCTATCAAAAATTATTGAATTACTTTCCTGAGTACCATATATAAAAACCAAAACTGAGAATATAAGTTACCTTATTTTTTGGGAAGCTTTAAAACGTCCGGTAAAATAAATGGCCGCCGAAACTTGTCTGGCATTAATTATTATAAATTTATAATAACATTTTCTAAAATATATATCAAAATCAGCACTGAGAAAATAAGAAAAGTAAGTATAATCTTTATCTACCTTTCGCACCTCGCTCTAGCTGCACCTCGCTAGCAGGTACGCATACACTCATAGTACATAATAACACTACGTAATTTTATATATTTTATTTCTGAGAAAATAAGGAAGGTCTGGGGGCTCTGGGATCTTAGTCTATAACTCTTACATCAATTACAGTGATTATTTCTTGTATTATAATTATTTGATTGTGTGTAGTATTCAAATGGATTTACGACTTTTATGACTGATTTTCTTCACTTGTTCTGAAAAACTTTGTTATATTGCTGCTTGCTGCTCATTGCATATTTTACATGTGACAATCAAAAACAATTACTTCATAAAGTTGAGTTCTCTTACTTGATATTGTCAACTGTAACAGAAGCTTCTTTGGGTGCATCAAGACGGGCTGCAAGTTGTTCTCGCACTTTCTGCACATGAGTTTCCTCAATCCTGGGTTTCTTTGCAGCAGATTCCCCTCCATCGTTATCATGTGTGCGTTTTACCTGCGGTGCGATGTATGATAGATATGTAAGTTAGATATTACTACCACATGCGTGTGTGTCATCCACTCATTACTAATCCACTATTAGGTAGAAGTCTTCTCTCTGAGCAACAGATATTTGGACCACAGCTCTGGCTCAGCACTAATTATAGAAATCTTATAACACGTCTTTGACATTATTTTTCACAAAGTTTATCTTCATTTCCTCCCAATCTATCCCTTCAACATTAGAATGTAATGTTTATTTATAATAAGCACATAACTTAGAAAATTCAGGGAATTGTTTATTATTAACACAATTTCTGGACAAATTATTCTGTAATATTACTTATGACCCACTCATTGATTCCAAATTTTGCATGTAGCATGAATACATACAAAAGTAAGAACTTACAGTAACCATTGGTTATGATACTTAGGCTTAAACAATATTAACATAATTATGTATCAAACGCTACAATAAGCTACTACATCCACAATGTGACGTAGTAATTTAAATTCAAATTACATATAACAATGATATGGAATAATGTTAACTGCCGACAAACTGTCTTACAGTTTGGCAGACAATATCCATAGAAAAATACACATATTTTACTAAGATATATAAATAAAAAAGAAAAAAATACTTATATTATATCACTAAGATATACTGTAACTACACGAAATGAATATGACATCAACGTTTTATTTACCTGAGTTGGTATTTCCAAAGGTGCGCTTTTGTCAATAGAAGCACATGTGGCTGTCTCACCATTCAAATAAGCTAACAGTTCCTTACGATCTGGACGGCGCACTGCCAGAATATTTGCAGCCTACAACATGAGAATATATCAAATTATATAAGACTCCAAACCTCAATTACTATGGGTTAAATGTTTGTTTGTACTCACAGCGGCCTGTCTGACATACACTGGATGGGTTAAGAGTATGTTTTTGAGTATGAAAAGAAGACATTCCAGAGTATAATATTCTTTAACACTGCCTTCTTTTCCAGACCTGCAAGTCAAAATATTATGTGAAATAAGAAAGTTACTTGACAAATAATAACCACAACGTAGAAACGCCGCACTTACCCATACATAAGATAATTGGTCTTAACATTTTTAGGCCAAGAAAATTCACCGAATATTATTTGGTTGTCCCGTTCTATAATTTCTTTTTTATTTACATTATACTGTCTTAATAAACTCAAAGGGTCCGCCATGATTACGTAGATCCACTCGCGTTAAGAGCACTGACAAAATTAAGTGAAGGAAATAAATGAGCAACTAACTAATTCTTTTTAATCACACATATTGCATATTTAGATTAAAATTAAACAGAAACACTAGTAATTATATATTTATTACACCTGGCACCATGTCAAACACTTCATAATCAAATTTCAATAACAGATACAAAATTTTGTAATGCCTTGCTGTCTATGGAAAGTTCTAGAGATTATGGTGGTATATTTCTTTACAGAGTTTAATTCAAAATGGCGGATTTTGTAAATGTTTCTCGCTCACACATTATATGCATCGAGCGAGATATCAATATAGTTACCATTATTTTACATTACTGACTTTTTGCACCAAGTTTGTCAGCTGCATTAATATGTTGATAAAAAATATTTACTAATAAATATAAATTACTTACTAATAAAATCTCATTATCAACAATTATTTATTTTATTAATGCATTTACACAAATGATGTTGATTTTTTTTAAACAATTGTAATTCATAGACAAAGTTGTGTAGTTGATGGTAAATTCTTAGGCAAAAAGTGGCAAAGAATATTTATTTATTTTAACGTAATTTAAATAGGGAAGTTGCAATAATGTATTTAAATCATATACTCAAATAGAAGTCGCTATACACGTTTCATTTTAAAATTTTATCTTACTACATAAGTTGTAAAATATCATTTGCCTGCATTTAATTTTCAGAAACTAGACCGGTATTACACGTGCCCATAAAGTATAAACAGAATTGACAGAATAAAAATATGGAGTCTAATATGGCTGCCGGTCGATTCTTATTTTATTAGCGTTTTGTAACTATTTATTAAATAATAAAACCCCAATATTAGTGTTAATATGACATAGTGGACTATTATTAGTGCAATGATGACTTCTACGCCAAAATCTGATAAATGTGGACAAGGTAAGATATGAATTATTAACATTCCACTTTTCTGTCTTAGGAATTTAATGGTATTCGTCTGTTGCAGACAATAAAAATAGTTTAGGAGATGTTATTCACCATTGTTGCATAGAGCTAACATAAATATCTTTGATGTATGATTTTTTTTGAGTTATTGTAATGTGTTTTGTATAAACAATTTGGTTTATCAAACGGCGTTGCGTTCCGTCGTCTATAATTATTTACGTTTTCTTACGTTTGTATACTTCATACGTACTAGTCGTTGTATTATGCTATTCCATTATAATTAAGTCCGTCTTGATTTCTGTTTTCAATTTTTTTACATAATTGTTCAGTTTTAATTATAATAGAGAAGGCAATTAAATTTATATAGATTTTTTTTTTATATAATAATACCTGTATAATAATTAATTCTTAATCATTTCAATTAAGGATTAACTACTTACTAAAATTATTATTACTTTAGTAATGGAATTGGAGTCGCATGGCTTTCATATGCTGCTTTGCATATTTTCTTGTGCTAGATTTACCTAGTAAATGTATGAATTACTATGGACTTGACCAAAAAACATAAATATTACCTGTTTAACTTTTAACTGCATAATATAAAAGAAAATTTGTTTCAAGTAATTTGTGGACTTTTTTTTAATGAAATCTCACTAAATTAGATAATTACTTTATTATTCTAATACAATGTCATTCATAATTGTAAACTGCAGTATTAGTGTAATATTATTGTAGATAATTTGATCACAAACATAGTCTCGTTTAGGAACAAACAATCAACTAATTAATCTATGGTTTATAATAAAAATGCTCTAATAATCCAGTGATAATAATTAGTTTTTATCGCATGTATTTTCCTTCTTTTAGTTGTTAAAAGTAGTTTGTTACAGTAGTTTTTGTTGTATCAGCCAAAGTCAATTTTTCTGCTGATTTTAAATCACATATTCTCAACAGATAAATTACAAATTCAATTTAATGACTGTTCTTTAAATATTTGAATTGAATAATATTGAATTTGTTTGAATTTTCATTTGTTGTAAAATTTGAGCCATATTCTTATGACAATGGGCAACAGCATCATCAATTATGCAGTTAACAATTTGGAAAATTTTGTGTTGGCTCCACTAATGTATATATTAATTTGTAATAAGAACATTAATTTCAATTAAATAATATAGTATGTGAAATTATAAATGATTAAAGAATACTGA
>DWNE01006897.1:0-12692 GCA_018249875.1 Cecropterus toxeus
ACAACGCTTGTAGGCAGGCAAGGCAGGTAAAACTGATCTTATTTGAAGGCGTTCCAACTTAGCTCTCAGGATAACAACGCTTGTAGGCAGGCAAGGCAGGTAAAACTGATCTTATTTGAAGGCGTTCCAACTTAGCTCTCAGGATAACAACGCTTGTAGGCAGGCAAGGCAGGTAAAACTGATCTTATTTGAAGGCGTTCCAACTTAGCTCTCAGGATAACAATGCTTGTAGCTAACCTCAGGTAAAACTGATTTTATCTGATATTGATTACAGATGTCCATGGGTAGCAATAATTATTGACCGTCAGATGCATCACGCTGTTTGCATATTCTAAAAAATATGAATATACATCAACTTTAACGTCAACTTTGATTTACTTTTTAAGTTTATTTTTGTAATATAATTGGAATAACTTTTTATAAGTTTTGTTTAATAATAAACGTCCTTGTATACCGAAAATTTGAATTTTTAGCTATATTTTCAAGTATTTAGAAGAAAAAGAAAATTGAGATTTAGAGAGCATTTAAAGATACCTCAAGGTTTAATAGTTCCGTTAAAATATGGGGTATATTTCAACGGAACTATTTTGAAAAACATAAATCTTTGACTTTCAATAACTTCAATATTTCGGGTAAAATTAAACTGTTATTCTGAAAATAGCTGACTTATGAAACCAGTTTTATTCAAAGTTACAAGGACATTCAAAGTAATTCAACTTGACTGTACTTATTATTACTGCTTGTTACTAGTTGAACAATATTTCGTCGTCAACCCTTTATAGTCTCACTGCTGGGTACGGATCTTCTCTCAGAATGAGGGAACTCCTTTGAGAACTCTTTTTTTTAGAGAAATCTCAAATGTGCAGGTTTCCTCATGATGTTTTCCTACACCGTAAAACAGTGATAATTTAATTCTAATACGCACATAATTTCAGAAAAATCAGTGGTGTGTGCCTGGGATTCGAACCTCGGACCCTCATTGGGGCCGATTGAGAGGCCGAGTTTCAACCACTAGGCTATCACTGCTCAATGAATTAACAATGTTTAGAAAATCTAAAATGTGGTCTATTTTATCGATATCTAAAACCACAGTGCACTCGATGCATGAAATCGTAATAGCATAATTATAGCGGATTATGTTACGCAATTACGCATCATTATCAATGCAGATGTGCTCAATGACATTAACAATACATTAGTGAATATGAACTGGACAACTGACTAACATAAGGGCATTCCAGACGATGTCAATTTACGACTACCAACTTTTTTACCCGACTGCGTCAAATGCAATGTTATTTCCTCATAAAACTTTTCCAAATAGAACTAACATCAGTTTGACAGTATGTCTGCTTATGAAATACGCATAACTTTTCTTACGAGCGGGTCCAAAATCACTACAAAACGTCAATTTGAATCTATTGAATCATCTCTATTTGTGTACAACGACGTCCAAATCCCAAAACATGTTGATATGTAAAAACTTTGCGTTGAAGTTTGTGCCTAAAAGTTAATGCTTCAAAGGACTCGTTTGGAAAATTTGCCCTTTATGATAACAATCTTTAGCGGACGGTCCCGGCTTATCCTTTGGACAAAGTTCGGCTATTTTAGTTCAGGGTTGAATCACAAAGACAGGTAATTGAAAATTTGTTGAATAAGTACCCGATGTCTCTAAAAGAAGGGCAAATATTTGCCTATACATCATTTTGGAGCTAATCCTTTTAATTTTCTTGATTATACATTAACTCCCAGGCATCACACGTTAAACAACATGAGTTTCATGATTGACAGATACATATTTTTATTTCATAGATATCTTATTTTAGCTGTAAGGCATAAGGAGAGGTATTTTTTCAAATAGTAAAGTAGCAACGAGCATACTTTCCATCTCGAGGCAAGTAATCACTTTCGCCTACAAATTCAAGTTCTCGTATAGTCCACAAAAAATATGATGCATGTGAACTAAGTTGCAGCGCCTCGTACAGGTGTATATCTTAAACTAGCTGTGCCACGCAGTTTCACCCGCGTTTATTAGAGAACAATCTATTAAAAACAAACAAACATAGCGTGATGTTATATAGGCTAAGGCCTTCCACGTTAAATTTACAATTCAACACCGAAATAATTTTTCAATTCGAACTAGTATTTTCTGAGATGAGTATGTTCAACCAAACAAACTCTATTGCTTTATAATATTAGTATAGACGTGTTAGATCTTTGTGTAGTTCAACTCCGGAAGCACTATTGCTGCGCTTTTTCTGCTTAATAAGCAGTGTTTTTCATTGCTGTGTTCAGATCTGAAGGGTGTAATAAGGGAGTTATTTATCCGAAGCGTTCCAACTTAGTCTTCTTGACTATCCAGGCATCTGTGGCTAACCTCAGGTAAGTCTGATTTTATCTGGAGTTGATTACACATTTCCATGGCTAGCAGTTGCCACTTATTATTAGGTGGTCTGCATGCTCGTTTGCTACTTCCATATTGTTACCCGACTGCATCAGAAGGAGGGTAATTTTATTCGTATGTTTGTTTGTATGTTCGTCTATTTCTTTGTCATGCGCTACAGCCCAAACGGCTTAACGGATTGTGACGCATGACATATCATTCGAATCGTCTCAGTTTGCAGAGTGACATAGGCGATATAATTTTTAAAAATGGAATCTAGAAATAGTAGAAAAAAGGGGGAAGGACTTTTTTATTTTACTATTACGACAATATGGGTATCAAATGAAAGCTAGTAAATAAACCAATCTAAATATATATATATATTATTATATTTTAACTTGATATTTTGAACAAAACTTTCGTTTTAAGCAGTCTGGTTTTGTGTTTTAATGTTTTTTACGATGTTACTAGTAAAAATATACTAAAATCTTCAAAACAGAACGCAGTAGTACTTAGCATCATTATCAGGCAGAAATACGTCACAATCTAGACGAAATAAACGGGTATCTTGCGTAAAGCGCCCACTGTTCCAGGCATTGACAAGAAACAATAATGGTTTAATTATCGCCTCAACAATAATTCACTCACAGACAATTTAAATGCATTGAGAAATTGATTTAGAATTCTGCAGTATGAAATTCAAACATACCATTTCTATCTAAGCTTAGTATAATAGCAAGTACAGTGCAAATGTAGGAAACTTTATGTTAATTACAGTGCAGTATTATCTGTTTCAAGAAATTTGCCGTTTGACTCTATTTCATATTCCATAATTTAACTACATTTAATAGTGGTTTATAGAGTACGTCTTTGTTATAAAGCATTCGTCTAAAATAAATTAATGCTTAGTAACGCTAAGTATAATCATTATGTCTCTGTAGTTTCGGAATTAGAATGGGCCTACCGTATCCCCTGTCAGTCGTAAGGGACGACTAAAAGAGGGTTTCCGAGGTAGCGAGCGGCAAGTATGGGAGTATGAACGTGAAAACCACACGGTGTGGTGGGCCTAACCGCTCACCAGGGTGGAGCCCGATGGAGCAACGCGCTCAGAAGACTACGGTTGCGTTCCTTTGGAGATACCGGAGCACTCTTCGCAGCGTCAAGGACGGCCACCGTAGGGTTTTCAGAGCGATCAAAATTCCACATAACCCGACGTCGTTCGCACGGCGACGGGTACCTTTCAAAAGATTCCCCTTCGAAACCAAAAGGTATATTAATTTTATTTTGCTGCCAGGTGGTAGAACCAATGTAGTTCGACCGGGAAAGTACCACGCCACACCGAAGCAGTTCTTGCGTTTCGGTGGAAGGGTGTGATTGCCGGCTCACTTTTATATGAAGCGACAATCTCAGCCCTCGGGAGTAGCAACGCATCTGTGATAGACTTCATGTAGAATGTATGTGTTCTATATGAAGTTGCTTACAAATGTCCATTAGCAGCAGAAACCACTTACCATCAGATGGGCTGCTTGCTCGTGCTACTTCATATTTATAAAAAAAATGATCGCATTTGTTTATTAATTTAGTGTTATTTAGTGCTTATTATAGTTATAACTATGGAGTGAATAATACATGTATATAGATCGTACAATTAGTAGGTGGCTCGAACAAGCGCGGGATAATGACGGCAATGAGTAGCGACCTTGTTCTGGCCCAAACACTCCACGTAAGTGCTCGTTCTGTGGCGCTTCACTACAGAGTACTTGGATTACGAATATCTAAATTCATCATTTAGAACTCTGATGCGAATAGGAGTTTGGTAAAATACCACCAACATTTGAAACATCAATGAAACGCGGAAATTATACATTTTAATATGTTACGGGTACTCATGATATGACGGGTGTTTCGCCGTGACCACGATGCATGTAACTGGGTCGAAATATCGACAAAAAGAAATTCAAAAAACCGCATATCGTGAGTACCCGTAACATATTAAAATCAAAGAAACGGTCCAAGTTAGATACGGGCGTGACATCAGATTTACCCTTTATGGATGATCCGCATGGCGGAGCGGTCACCATACCGGTCTAACACGTGGGTTTCGGGTTCGATCCACAGCCAGACAGAAACCTGAATGATGAATTTAGATTATGGTTTTGGGTCTGGGTGTTTGTGAATTAGTCTTTGTGTGTGTCCATGGAACCCATGACACAGGAGAAAATCCTAGTGCGGGACTGTGAGTTTAGAAAGTGTTATTTTTTTTATTCGCTTATTTTAGGTTATCCGTGAAGGCGATCCCCCCCCCCCCCTTATCCTCTATTTGCAGGCGCCATTTTTATAAATTATATAGCCTTTGACTATATAATTTATAAAAATGACGCCTGACTGCTACTACTACTACTACTACTACTAAAAATGGCGCCTACAAACTGAGACGATCCTAATGATACGTCACATTCCGACAAGCAATTTGGGCTATAGCGCGTGCCAAAGAAACTGACATACATACATATATGTACACATACATATAGAAGATACTATATTATATAGAAATAAATTTGGTGCCACGTGTAAAGTACTAAAGTATTATAATTATTATCAATATACTTCTTACTATTAATCGGAGTAGATGTAACAAAAAAATTTTAACAAAAAAATATCACCGACTTCCATGCCCCAAAAAAACTAAAAAATTATTTAATTACATAGTGGTTTAGTACATAACCAGTACATAGTACGTAGTCCCGAAGTCGGCGCTCAACACACTTCGCTAAATCATGTTGACCAAACTATGTTCTACGAGTATATGATGTATGTATGGTTTCTACTCGTTTAATAAAGTACCAGGCGATATAACTAGTGCAGATCGACCACAATAATATCTGCCTGTTAAAGCCAAGGGTATGACGAGTCACACTAGAGACTTTGCCGGCTCACTTTTATATGAGGCGAACATCTCAGTCCTCGGGAGTTGCAACGCATCTGTGGTCGACCTAACATAGAACCCCTGTTCTATATGAAGTTGCTTACAAATGTCCACGGGCGGCAGCAACCATTTACCATTAGGTGGACTGCTTGCTCGTTTGCTACTTCATATTAATAAAAAAAAGACAATGTCATGTTTAACAGTGGTAGGACAAATATTACTACCTTGAAGTAATTCTTGCTTTTCTGGAGAAAGGTGTAGCCAGCTTACTTATAGTATGGGGTGACCACATTAATCCTCTGGTCGCAACGCCTCAGTGATAGTAATCTTTAGCCTGTCAGAACAATATTTTTAAATATATTTTGGTGAATTAATAAAAAAGTTCAGTTAGTTTATTTCTTATATAAGACATATTTCTTAAATTTATTTATCTGTTTTCTTAAACTTAATAATGTTGGGCTAAAAGGCAAGAAGCCAAAGTAGGAAAAACAACATTAAAAATTCTAGAGAATTACATCATATATATATGTACATAACTAATCGGTATATCAACAATACTTACACATAATCGGCATTATCTTCTAGATCTACTGTAGTGTGTTGGAATTTCAAGTTGTCACGTAGCGTCTTACACCTTTAAGTCAAAAACGTGATTCAGAATTGATTTCGAATGACATTGTTTCGACTGAAGTGTGTACTCGATTGTATTGCGACGTAGATAAAATATATTAACGTGAGTTATGCGGAAATGTTTGCCTGCAATTTAAAATAAATTTTAAACATTTATATTTTTACTCCTCTGCGTAAAAACATTTGCTCTTTTTTCATAAATATGAAGTAGTAAACGAGCAAGCAGCCCACCTGATGGTAAGTGGTTACTGCCGCCCATGGACATTTGTAAGCAACTTCACATAGAGCAGGGATTCTATATGAGGTCTATCACAGATGCGTTGCTACTCCCCAGGACTGAGATGGTCGCCTCATATAAAAGTGAGCCGGCAACCACATCCATCTACCGAAACGCAAGAACTGCTTCACGCTAGAAATAGATGTGGCGGTGGTAGTTCCCTGGTCGAACTACATCGGTCGAACACAGTTTTACTAAATTTAATATGAATTCCAATAAAAAAATGAAGATCTGCCTGCAAATGGCGGGGAAATCGGTGAACATACAAAAAAAATGCAGTCGAACATAGAACCACCTAATTTTTTATCTTTATTTTTCGGGGTTTGAGTACTAAATGTACATATCACCCCATTGTAACTTATAAAAGCTAGTTGGCTATATAATCATACTTAATTATATCCTTAATTTCTATTTTTGAGAGATGCATTGATGAATGTATAAATACACTGCCAAACCACCTCTTTTTCGAAGTCGGTTGAAAAGTGAATAACGCTCGAATTGTGACAACAAAATGTGATGAGAACGAAAGATAATGTCCTCACTTAGTCTTATCAGTATGTAGCGATGTATTTCTTGGGATAAATCCAGAGCCGTCCTTATAGAAAGCTTTACTGCTACACTTCTATACTAATATTATAAAGCAGTAGAGTTTGTTTGGTTGATAGCGCTAATCTCAGGAACTATTGGTTCAAATTGTTTTTTGTGTTAAACATATATGTTTGTTTGTTCTTTCTTATGTTGTAGCGGGTGAAACCATATGGCACAGCTAGTCAGTTATAAATTACTTTATATGATTAATATAATCTCATTAACAAGGTTTTCAGAACGAAGTTTTTTAACACAGCATGTAGAAGTTGAAAGGCAGGAACCGTCACATAAGGAAAAAGGTCTATTCTGTTAAGGATGTGCATGTAGGATGTATGAATGTGCGTACATCCGAATCATCAGAATGAGAGTACATACATGGACTTGATCAGAAGAGCATCCACGAACGCATGTAACACTAGGCCTACTGAATACTACTACTAGAACTTGGCTACTTGCTCTTAGGAGAAAGAGAGAATCCATCTGAGATCATGGAGTTTCCCTATATGCACATTGAGGCCACCGAGGAGATTCAGTTAGTACAAGTCTCACATAACTCTACTTTCCCCCAAAAAGGCGGGGTATCTTTTAAAGATGTCTCCCCCACCCCCCCTAAACAAAAAACGGCATACATACAATCATGTTATATGGATGAGGTTAGTCGAGTTCATTGTTCGAGTTTGTTCGTATGTATGTTGTTACTTTTTCACTTAAAAAACGATTTTTTTAAACACGCTTACTACACTCATAGCCCCACACTAGGATTTTCTCCTGTGTCGTAGGTGCCATAGACAAGACGAATACACAAACATCTAGACCCAGAACAGAAATCGAAACTCATCATTCAGATGTCCGTCTGGCCGGGGATCGAACCCGGGACCCACTGCGCGTTAGATCGGTATGGTGACTGATCCGCCACGCTCGTCGTCAAATGGTAGTTTTTCGATATAACATGTGTGGCGCGTATAGTTTATGAACTGAATTTACACATAGGATACCTTTTTTTTTCGAGGGGGAAAACTTAAAAAGGTACCTGACGCCGTGGGAGCGACGCTGGGCTACGTGGAATTTTTACCGCACTAAAATCCTTACGGTGGCCGTCCCCAGCGCTGTGTAGAGGACTCCGGGATCTCCAACGGAATGCAACCGGAGTCCTCCAAGGGCGATGCCCTTTTTTGGTTCTTTCCGGGTGAGCATCAACGCTCATCGTGAGTGCAGGTATTTTCGACGGCATGCGACCACACATACTGTGGTTCTTCCCAGGGTCACTTCACTGGCCAGTTCGAGCTCCCACTGTTGCCGCCCGCAACCCCGGAAGCTCCCTTTTAGTCCCCTCTTACGACAGGCAGGGTCCGTAGTCCAATTCTGGTCCCTGCACTACAGCGATAACACATATAATACCTAGGTCACTTCTTATTTTGGTAAACGTGGCTAAAGTGGAACTGCAACAATAAGCTATAAGCTGTACAAATATAGCATTAATTCTATTCCACAAATATGAGAACAGGAACGATATATCAAGTGACAACTGGAATGTATTTTCTGGCGGACGTCAAGGAATTGTAAGATGAGGATGTGTCCATTTGTATTGTGTGATTATTGCGTTACTGATGTATTATGTGTAACGTGATTCGTCTGTCCACCTATCTGAGTGACGACATCTCGAAGATAATGATATTATGTAATAGATCGTATGAATTATAGTCATTGATAAGGTTTTCCCTTTCGGTTATTTCTGGAGGCATCGATGCAACGTCTGTTTCTACCTAATAAGAACAGTAAGCGGTACTGTACTTTGGCTTGAAGATTTGGTAAGGGAGACGCATATATACGAAACTTAAAAAATATATACAAGATAATTTCAATAATTAATTAATGTGGCCTAACCCTTACAATTTACTCGAGTTTCTGCTTATGTCCGTTTATGTTTTAAACCTACCCTCTTGTAAAATGTTAACTTCACCTTTGCCTTTCATTATGCTCCAGAGGCAAAAATTGTAAACAAATAATTAATTTAAGAACATTTGAATCTCATTTTATGTAAAAACTGTATGTTTTTTATGAGAAAATATATATTCTTTGAACCTATATATAGCAGGTGGTAGAACTAGTGCAGTTCGTCCGGGGATGTACCCGCTGCACACCGTATACCTGTACACACGCTGCACCCGATGTACACCGCTGTACCTATTTCTAACGTGAAGCAGTTCTTGCGTTTCGGTGGAAGGATGTGGTTGCCGGCTCACCTGTATTTAACGCAATCACCTTATTCCTCGGGAGTGGCAACGCGTCAGATATAATTTAGATAGAAGCATTCAGATATATTCAGACATATAGAGAGCAGTGAGAGCCTTTTTTTGTTATCGAGAGGGAAACGAGCGTGGGAGCGACGCCAGGTTATGTGGGATTTTCACCGCACTAAAACCCCCCTGGAGGCCGTCCTCAGCGCTACGAAGAGGACGCCGGGATCTCCAAAGGAACGCAACCGGAGAAGCAGTGATAGCCTAATGGTTGAAACTTGCCCTCACAATCGAGGGTCCGAGGTTTGAATCTGTGGTACGCACCACTGATTTTTCTGAAGTTATGTGCTATTAGAATTTAATTATCACTGCTTTACGGTAAGGGAAAACTCGTGAGGAAACCTGCACATCTGAGAGTTCTGTAAAAAAAGAGTTCTCAAAGGTGTGTGAATTCTACCAGTTCGCACTTGGCCAGCAGGGTGGACTATGGCCTAGAAAAACTCTCTCATTGGGTTCAATGGGTTAACGAGGAGAACACATATACTATATGAAGTTGCTAACAAATGGAATATCCGTGGAAAGCTGTGACTCGTTAGCTACTTTAGTGTGATAAAAAAAAAATACATTTTACACTAGATCTCGAATAGTGTCTTCAGAGGTAGTAACACATTTATGGATGAACTCAAGTAGAACTTATGGGTACTATCCGGGATTGATTTAATCGTTGGCGACAGTAGCCACTTACATTGAGGCGGTAAAAGCTCGCTTACTTAGTATATAATTAAAAATACACCTATTGTACTTCAACTCATAACTGCGATGGTAACCGCTGTTCCGGTCTGTTTAAAATGGTAAAGCTACAGACAAATTAGAAGCTAGTAGAACCAATGTAGTTCGACCGGGGAAGTACCACCGCCACACCTGTTTCTAGCGTGAAGAACCTGGTTCTTGCGTGAGGTAGAAGGGTGTGGTTGCCGGCTCACTTTTATATGAGGCGACCATCTAAATCCTCGGGAGCAGCAACGCATCTGTAATAGACTTCAGATAGAACCCTTGTTCTATATGAAGTTGCTTACAAATGTGCATGGGCGGCAGTAACCACTTGCCATCAGGTGGGTTGCTTGCTCGTTTGCTACTTCATACTTATAAGAAAAAAATACTTATATAACTTGAGGTGATCCTTCTTTGTGCCCTGTGAATCTTTGACCAGCATGTGAAACTCAACCTTACTGATTTTATAAATTGGAGTAGCCTGATAGATACACGTTTTCTTTGTTAAGTTGTAATAATATTTATATGATAGTGGGAAAACACGATGAAACCTTTCGTGTAAATAAACATTAGTGCATTGCCAGAATGAATGTGGCAAAGCACTACCGTGCTTTTCGATAACATGATAATTAATTAGATATAATTATGAAATAACGTACAAATCAGTTAATTTGACAGCCATATTCAGAGCAGTCTTTCCAAATAATGTAGCACTAAACAATTTTTACTACTAATCTATATTGGAAGTTATATGTTATATATACCACTAAGGAGGTTTAAACTGTAATTTTATTTAAAGTCTAAATGTCCTAGGTAGACTATATTTTAAATTATTCTATTGTACAAACATGTGAACAAAAACTACAACTGTAAATTAAAGATTGCGATCTTTGTCCGATTCTAGTTGGTGTGTGGGCGCCATTCAAGTGTCGATTTAATATCGCACGATTTGTTCAAACAGAATGCATCCTTTTAGAGACGAAATGTCAATAATGAGAGTTAATTCAAACAAGGCAGTAAAAAAACTATTACATACGTACATCCATATTACAATTAGACCATCATGAGAACCAAGATGTTACAATGAGGTCAATTTCTGAATCTAGGAGGCCTATTTTCAGCCTCCGTAGATATCCGGTTTTAAACTCATATTCTACCATTTTTTTCGCAAGTTTAGTGATACAAGAAAAGATGTGAAAAAAATTATAAATCAAAATCTCCAAAGGTTGCATTGGATAGAATAATGGTTTATGGTTTGTATCCGCCTGATTTTTATACGACCTTTAAGATAAAACAGCCTGGCTACCTGATAATACAACAGTGCATCGTTACGTAGGAACATTTGCAACATCAGATTGTTCAGCATAAAAACACGGCCGGTTTTGAAGGTGAGCTCTTTTTCGAGAACCTCATGTTATAGTGCTCCAAGAATACTTCAAGAGGTAATCTATTTCACATCAGCCCATTCGCCAGCTGATAGAACCAATGTAGTTCGACCGGGAAAGTACCATCGCCACACCTGTAATGATGATGTAAACCGAACCGTGGGGGACACTCTTGAATCCAGTTGGTTTGGACGGAATGTCATTCTTCAAATAATGGAGTAGAAGAAAGGTTCAAAACTAAACAAGGACCAAATATCGCTTGTATACTACAGGAATGCGAACAAAAGTACAAATATAAACTAAATGAAAGATCTTTTCTGGCTCAAGTGCAAGTCGGTATTGTGTGGGCGCCATTAATCTAAGTAGGATGTGACCAGTTCATATCTGTATTGTTGAGTATTGCGTATTGCGTAGCTTACGTTATGCTGAGCTATCTACTGATGAAGTGAATGATAAGAGGTTAAATAAAAAAAGAGATTTTCAATGTTGCGTAAGAAAATGATTCTTCTTTATAAGGTGAAAACGGAACGAGCAATGTTAAAAAGAAAAAAGGTTTCCAAACTATGTTTTCATTGTTTGGAAACCTTTTTTTCTTTTTTTTTTCTCGAGGGGGGGGGGCTTCAAAAGATACCTGATGTCGTGTGAGCGACGCCAGGTTATGTGAGATTTTTACCCCACTAAAACCCACCCGGTGGCCGTTCTCGGCGCTCCGGGGGACTCCGGAACTCAAAGGACTCCGGGATCTCCGAAGGAACGCAACCGGAGTCCCCTGAGCGCGTTGCCCCATCGGTCTCCACACAGGCAAGCGGCTGGGCCCACCTCGATTGTTTGGAAACCTACACGCCTGAAAAAAGCTGTACCAAACAAATATCCAATTTTATTATTATCCCAAAACTGAGTACGATACATCAATTGAGCAACAAGACCCTGTCCCCAAATCAGCGACACATAATAGACCCTTACAATTAATACTATTCATAGATGATTTTATTAGTTACAAGTTTAAATCGTGCGGCCTTAATATCACTTATTAAGTACACGCGTTCGTCGACATTGACCAAAGACGTGAGGGTATTTTTTCATTTGGAGTAAGAGCGCTTGTTTATATTTTTATTCGAGAGAACGAGGGTGATGTTTTTCGAACATATGTATATCCAATTATGTATGTATTTTCATTTTTTTTGGGCACGTACTACAAACAAAATTTCTTGACAGATTGTGACATACTCGTATCATTAGAATAGTTTCAAGTTTCAGTGACATTAAGTATATAATTAAAACAAAATCGGCCAAGTGCGAGTCGGACTCGTAGGCGAAGGGTTCCATAGCATTATCTTTCACTCTCATATCTACAGCTATATCTCAAAAGTTGTCAACCGTATCTTGTTCAAACCAATTTTCGTGGAAAGTTTACTATGATATCTACAAGATATATTTAATCCAGATTTTTAACGCTCTTAGTTTTAAAGTTAGAGGGAGGGGGGCGGGTACACAC
>DWNE01006898.1:0-12690 GCA_018249875.1 Cecropterus toxeus
AGATCGAGGCGTGTAGGTATAACTTGCGTTCCGAGCGTTTGTATGAAGATAGAATACTGTATGATACTATTACCGTGACTAAAGATATATGGATATATTCTCCAAGCATTAAAGTAAGTATACTTAACTTAAAACATCATTATTATGCTTCATTAAAATAGCGATATAATGTGTAACTTATATTAGACGGTAATGGGTATTAAATGTTTGTTATTATTTTTTGTATATACGTACATTTTGTAAATATTTTTTTATTTTATACTTTGGTTATATAACTTAGTTTATATTTAAGTATCATAGTGTTTTGCAAGACAAAATAATCTTATAAAGGTTACGTTTCTATATTGACATACGGGACCCTACAAGTAACTATTTTTTCTACCTATTACCTATACGCCAGTGGCATCTAAAATACGCCGTTAACAATAACAATAGCGATCAATAACAGCACTAAATAACTTTTCTATATATTATTGGAATATCTATAAACAGCATTAATATTCAGAAGTTAGGTCGTTCTTCGAAGTTGGGTACCGATGTAAATAGCGCGGTACGGTATCGCCTTAGGCAACTTTACCGTTTAACTTGCATATTGGAGAACGAACACAGTGAAACACTGACAAGCATATAGATAGTTATTTCTTTATATATCTCTATCGGAGTAACAACTGCTGATATATAGCACGATGAGAATAAAAGGGAACTAATGTGAACTTTACATTTGTGTTCATATGTTGTTCATATCCGTCTGCCTATACGGGCTAATCTTGTAATCTTTGTAATCTTTAGTGATATTTTATGTCGGCACTTTTCCATGCATGTACTCACACATCCGCATTAAGGATATCGTGTAAGAGATAATGGATCAACGGAACGCCTATAGAAGATGTATGTTACATTTTTATATTGATGGCGTTAATAAATTTCATACGGTCATTACGGATGGTGTGGATTTGGTCTATAAGCAAGCCACTCTCATTATACCGTTTTATATATACCTTTCCTGTCGTGAACTGATTGGCTCTTTTAATTCATGCGGATAAGACACGCATTCAAAGATAAAATCGCATGTCAAGAAAAAAATCTTATAGTATTACATATATATTTTGTCGGCAAATGATAAATGCTACCATTTATTGAAATGCTTAAAGTAAAGCAGAACTTTAAACATTTAACGACCGTAAAATTTTTAAACGACCGGGTCCTGTTTTAAATATATTTTTATCTTAAATTGCCAGTGTTCTGTTATAACTACCGCCCATGGACATCTATCATAAACCCTGAATAGGATTAGAGGCTGACCTGTGGGCGGTCACAGATGCGTTGCTACATTGGGGAATTATGTTGAAGGGCCTCGTATAAACATCTCTCTATTATCTTTCTCAGGATTAAAGGTGATAGCTTCATTCGTTGTCATATTCATAATTGAATAACGTTAGTTACTAATTTGTTGTACTAATCTTAAATGAGTTGTAAATTTTGTAGAGCTCCTATTTTTCATTTAATTCCGGTGGTGAGAGTGGGAATTTAAATAAAACTTTTAGTATCCTAACACTTCGTCTAAGGTCCCACTATCACTACCACCAGTAAACCCGCCAACAACAACAACACCATAACCTCCATCTCCATAACTATCATCATCACTTCCAACACCCCTACAATCAAAATCACTAACACCACCATCATCCATCACTAACATCGCCAAACTATCACCACCTCCACCCTTACTACTGTCACCACCACTGACTTTATCACCACAAGCCACTACCACCTCCAACACCACCAACACCGCTGAATCTAACGCCAGCATTACCACCGTTTTAGCTGCTAGAAATATTGTCATATAGAACAAGGGTCCTCTTTGACAATATTTCTATCTGAAGTCAATCAGTTGCTTTGCTACTCCCGAGGTCTAAGATTTTCGCCTCGTATGAAAATGAGTCAGCAACCACACCTTTCCACAGCAACACCTTGCGTTCCTTAAAACCATCTGATTGCCTAGTCTTAATTAAAGACAATGATTCAGTGCTAATTGCCTCTTTCCGACCTTTAGACTATAAGCCTTTAGCCTTAACTTCAATTTAATAGAACGTTCACGTATTAATTAAGAAGGCTTCAAACAATGCCGACAACTAATCCATTACGCCACGGTTACATCACCATAGGCATCCTGTCTGGAATAAAATCATATATTTTCTGTGGGTGTTTTACGAGGCACTTAACGAGTTATGGTTTATTTAGGTGTAAGTTATTTGGCACTTAGCTAATCAACGTATGCATCAATTACTGGCCCATTTCCAGTAAAAGCTAGTTAACCTGGTACATTAATAAGATGCTATTTATTAGCGCATTCGCCATTAGATGTACTAATAACCGCTGAATACGAATAGATATTCAATACTATGAAAGTAAGTTACGTCAGGTGGGTTAGCAAGAAGTTTAGGTGGTAGAACCATTAATTTGTGCTTCGACTCCGAAGGTATAATCGCTACATACTGTCTAACAACATCAGTATTCATGCTGGATTGCTACTTAAATGTGATTCAAAAAATACCTAGATATTGTCATATGGCCCTGTGGCTTATAAATGTAATTCTGCAGTAATGTAACGCTTAACATTTCTGACATCACGAAGAAATAACTGTGGCTGCGAGGCCTCCGAAATCTAATCACAGAGTAATCTATTACCTTAAAATTTCATCTAAATTTGGCAGTAGGAAGAAGAGATCATGTCTGGGGACCTACCGTGCTCCGATAGTCTCAGTGTAGTGCTTTTATATATGCGTGATATTAAGAAAACTTTGATATCGTGATTCAAAGTACAGTGGTGCCAAATCTTGATGAGCTAACATTTTACTGTTATTATTACAAAGTATTGTACAAGAAAAACGATAAGTTTTGTTAAAAGATTGCAGTTCATAATTAGTGCGACAATAAATAACGAGGCGGAGCTTTGTCGTCGGATTATTTTAATGACTACTTTACTTGTACAAGAAAGCAACAATAGATTAATATGGAATGTAACCTAGATCTGTAAGAAAAATAAAAACATCGTAATAGAAGATATTATGATAACTTTTCTTACATTCATTTGTAAGAGCAAAACCTGAATCGTGGATTTTATGGAAACACAAAGTACATAATCACAATGACATTTAGATGTATGTCTGTCCGGGAGATGAATCCTGCGTGTCAAACCAGTATCTTATCAGTGGCGGTTATGTTATAATAAGAGCAAAGTTCTAAAAACCATGAAACAAATACCTAATGTTATAAGAAATTTTGATCTTCGACACTAGATAAAACTGTAGCTAATGGGAAACTTCGTGAGAAAACACACAAGGCTGAGGGTTCTTCATAATGGTAGCATACAAGGAATGGAAGTCAAACTATTAGAGTTGAATCCAACAGCGGTGGACAAAAAAATTCGTGGGGATCGGAACAATTATACACGACTGGACTAGACAAAATTGGTCGAAAAAAAAAGTCGAGACATCCTATAACCTCCCATTTATATACGAGATCATGCTCTAAACTTTTCAGTATTTCACAATACAATAGAGCTGTCTTTACACTATAAATAGCTCTTACACCGCTGTTATTCATAGTCCTACTTGTGTCATAGGAATTATTGACAAATTTTAAGACAAGTCCTAAAATTCACACTCGCATTATAAATACTTAAATAGTCACTACACTTAGTACGAGTTTATTACGTTTCCGAAAAACAATAATTCTTTACGTTTTGGCTCGTCATTGCAACGAACTTTACATGTTATGGCCCAAAAAAAAAACGTAACCTACCTATGTACATTGCAATGTATTCGAAAATATGTTAACAATTACAGTTTTGAGGAAACGCAATAAATTCGTACAAAAGCTTGGGAGCGTCTAGTTGAGAATCTAACTGGAAACGCACGTAGCAGTTTATCGCTACGGGGTTCGTTATACTCACTTATTGTCAACTCTACATCGATTGATGAACTTTATGGAAATCATGTATAACATGTTCCAATTAGTGGAAATTAGTTGCTGTCCAAGTTACAAGACCAATATTCAGTGATACTTCCAGCGTCAGGCACTTAGACGCTCCAGTCGCGACCCGACGCCCTCGCCGTGACGACGTGACGCCGCAACGCGCGTCACGGATAAAGTCGTACACGCGAAACTTCACGCCGTAAAGTCAATAAAAAAATGTTAATTAAATAATGTTAGTAGTAAAGTTTGAGAATAAGTGTAAACATTGTGTCGATTGTTCGATACAAGTTTGTTGAGTGTTTGTGGTTATTGAAAACTAAAAAAAAAAACAGTTATCATAGGATAGATCTGTAAGAGCTTTATTTATCTAAGTAGAGATTAACGCTGATATATATTAGTTGATTAATTCCATCTCATTCTGAAACCTGTTCTCAGCAGTGGAACAATGATCATGATAAGTAGATGAATTGGTTTACAGGAAAAGCTGTTTCCTATTTTCTCAATTAATTGTTTTGTTTGAAGGTTGATTTTATGGATTGGCAAAATACAACAAACAAAAATAAAAATTGTCAACCAAAAAACAATGACTAAATTTTAATAATTTATTTTATTAAACAAAATTAATGAAATTACGTGCAGTTGTGATAGAAATAGCTTTCTTTGAATTTAAATTCTTTTCGGATTATTTCGTTAATTAATATTAATCTTTAAGAATGGTAGTAATTTTAAATGTTTTGCTACTAAAACTATTTGCAAAACATGTAAATATTTATTCTTTTGAAAACTTAAACAAGAGAAAATGCGCATTAAAATTTTAGAGCCCTAATTTGTTTGAATAATATTGATGTTAATGTAAACTACTTTATTCTTCAGGCGTAAAACGTAAACTACATTTATTTTAATTCTTGTACTTAGTAAAAATTTAAGGACTTCGTCAAAAATGTCTTTCAGAATATTACGGAATAAATAGGAACATCATAATGGACTATCTGTCAAATAACATGAATCTATCATTATTCTGTTGATGTTATTATTTTTTTTATAGGGAATTTAATACTAAAACTAACTAAGATCTAGACTTTCCCACAGTCACTGCGCTTGGCTGTATGCGTTGTAGCCGCAATACAACTTCGTAAGATATAGCTTTGTCAAGAGAGGGAGAGGAGGAGAAGGTCTAGTCCCTGTTTTTTTTTTATCTCCATATATGTACAAAGTTCCGGAATATTTAAACACCGAAAATAGTCGGCTAAAACAAAAAGGTCCTACTTCGTCCGCGTCGCAAAGTAATCATACATTTCTAATACGGATAGGGTTCTGGATTCGACACTTGGTCACGCAGGCTTATAAATGATGACAGTCTCCGGTCTGGATACTTTAAATTCGGAACTCTAGTATGACGTTATGTGGCAGGCCTTAAGTCTACATTTTGCCACAAAACTTTAACTTATTTAGCTGAACGTTTAGGATTGACAGGTGGCACTTGGACAAGTTTCCGGCCCCTAAATTAGTTGTTACTAATGAATACTCGAGATTGTTTAAGTAACTTTCAATTAATTAAGGAATGTTTCTCAATTGTAATCTTAGATTTAGTGCTTTTGTGTGTAGGAATTCTAATATTTCATTGAAGTTTTCTATCCATTGTTTTGACTATTCCTGAGTGGTTAGCTCACTGTAGTTGTTATACTGTTACTGGTATTGTATAAAGCGTTTCAGATTTGATTCTTGTTAGTAAAAAATGTTAACATAATATTTCGTTTCTCTTTATCATAAATAAGTATTTTAAGGGATCTTTGTAGTGATATAAAAGACAGGGCAGAAAATATTATATATATATAAAGATAGTCTATGTGTGCGTGTCACAGATGAACGCACGAAATCAAATAATTTCATAAAACTAAAAATGCTTCAAAGACTACAAAGTTTCACAGAACATGGGTTCGCTCTCGTACATTCGTAATTCACTTGTAAAAATTTCAAAGTGCTCAATGATATTCGTAGTTTCAAAGTATTACTAGCTTTTATATCGCGATCCCAAAACATTTTTTTAATAGAATTGAGGTGAGTACGAAGTTAGTTTAGGAACAGATTATCAGTTTTGGTTTGTTAACTACATATTTCCCTTAAAACTGGTTTGGATGGTGTAGTTAAAGAAGCAATCGATTCGAGGCCTTCCGATTTATACCTATTAGAACACATCTATTATACAACATTAGTACATATAATAAATATGTTCTATGTCAACATATCTGTTGATCCCAAATGTTCATGAGAAGCAGTGGCCACTTATCAGCTTGTTTGCTACTTATATGATATATCATATTTCACCTATAAATGGCACCCGCTTTTCAGAAACCGTTGCTGGGCACATGATTTAGCCCACAATTCGGAAACATCTTTACAATTATTTCTCCTTTTAGTTGCACCCGCTTTTCAGGAACCGGGGACATGTTTTTTCCCACAATTCGGTAACTTACGGTCATACAACTTAGTGAAAGTTGTTTCAGTGTAAGGAAAATGATAATCAGTGTAGATAACAATCATATACATAATAAAAGTAATAAAATTTTAAATTATTGTATTAATAAAGGTTCGACGACATTGCATATTTAAAATTGGTCATCCGAGCCTTTGTGTAAGAAATTAAAAATGTACGGTAAAATTAGGGCTATATATAGATGTGGTCAGTAGGTAGAATGTACATATATTTATATTTATTTTGCCTTAACCTTCAATACCCCCTAGGGGTGCTACCATCTATATGCTGGCCATTATAAAAGTGTACAACCCTAATGTTCAGCATATCAGTATTACATATCGGTTAGTATTTACGTACATATTAACAAAATCTTTTATTAAGAGCAATTTTAGATCACGCATAGAGCTTTGAGAAGTGGATAAACTGTTATCTAGATTATATTCGGGATAACCATCATGATAATGAAAAACATTCAAACCAGCGTTCTCCATTCACTGATATGCTGCACTTGAGTTTTTATCTCAAATTCTATTTTCAATATAACGCCGACAATAATCTACAGGTACTTCAAATCAATGGAACCGATGGATGGGAGATCGTATTTAGCCACTACGGCAAATTTGGAAACATGTTTCTACGTTATTGTTTAACAGATTTACCTATAGCTAGTAAGCGTGAAATCAAATTTGGAAACATGTTTCTACGTTATTGTTTAACAGATTTACCTATAGCTAGTGAGCGTGAAATCTGATTCATATATACTGCGGCTAAAAGACTTACCTTCAAGTCTATGCAACTAGGAATTCCTGTTGGGATCAAGAAACATGGAGTCATTGTTGGTTAATAGTCCATTTATGTGTCCATAAGGTTTTATTCGCGTATCGCGGAAGAGCCAATATAGTAAGATGAGTGTGTACATTGTGTGCTTTGTGTGATGTCGTTTAGAATAGATTGAGTTGGAAGAAAGGATATGGAGTTGGCTAGTAGGTAACCTTATGGAGTAGTCAACCTTATGGAGTCCACTGCTAGACATGGGTCTCTTCTATTGGGATTTTTGTCAATAGACATCACGCCTGGCTTGCACGTTGGCGACCGCAGAAGATATTGATAATAAACTTCTTGGGTTCAGCTGCTGTAGGCCATCTCCTGGATTTTGTGTCTTTTTCGCCTCCTACCCGGTAAGAGCGAGAATGGTGTTGTGCAAACCAGACACCACACTTGAGGGTTTAAGGATAATAATGTGGTGGTGGTGTGGTAAGCGTGTGGTGCGCTTTTGTTTAATTATTCACAGTCAGTATTATGAGGTTCTCTTTTTAGCACGAATAATAAGATTTAAGCCATCATTATTACAATTAAAACCCAATATTATGCAGTTTGTTGTGCATGACATGAATTCTGTCGGGATTAAATTTAAGATTAAGAAGCATTTTAAGGTTTGTTATGTATCTCATGCCATTATGATATATTCGTATACTTTTAAGCAATTTCAATCAAAACAAGATGAAATTAATTTAAAGTGTTTTCATACGGTTTTATATATTATTTCTGTTTTTACATATACATATATTAAGACAGATTTTATCAAAGCTTGTTACGCAAGGTCAATTATATGGCATCGTGTTATGGGTATAATTTTCTGAGATAATGTAAAAGACAAAGCGACTTGGGACAAGCACTAAATTGTACTTTTCGGGTACCGAGAATAATATGTGTAATGAGGATCTTTTGACTTTATAGCCAATATATCATAGCTCTGAAAGCGAGGCGAGGCCCATATAATTAATTATTGCCCTTGTTGAGTATGAATACTAACTGTATTTTTTTAATTACTTCATGATAACTCGTTTCTTCAAGAACACAACTCGCTTTCGCAGAAGGCGACCATATCAATCCCTCGGGCATAGAAACGTCGAACGGTAAGTTACTTATCTTATCTAGGAAAGATCGCAGGTATCCATGGGTGGTAGTGGCCACTTACCGTCTCGTGGATTGGATGATCTTTTGCTACTAATATAAAATGAAAAAAAAAAGAACCGTATAGATTATGACCCATGTGAACACAATCATTATATAGTTGATTTATATGAGTTGCCAGGTGGTAAAATCAATATAGTTCGACCGGGTAAGTACCACCGCCACACCTATTTCTAGCATGAAGCAGATCTTGCGTTTCGGTAAAAGGGCGTGGTTGACGGCTCGTTTTTATATGAGGCGACCATCTCAGTCCTCGGAAGTGGCAACGCACCTGTGGTCGACTTCATATAGAACCCCTGTTCTGTATGAAGTTGCTTACATATTTCCATGGGCGGCAGTAACCACTTATCATCAGCAACTTTCAGTGTCGTTAATCGATACGATCTGTCGTGTTTTAGCTACCTTACTGGTTCAACCGTAACAGTTGTTCACGATGAATAAATTAATGAAAATTTTATTGTACCTATTTACATTCCCAAACTTTGTTTCGATTGGCTTTCCATTTGTTTTAATTTAATTGCAAATCGGAAAATAAAATATCAAACCTCCAATGGAGTTACGGATTTGGTATTCGAAATGTTTTGTTTCGATTGGTTGTATGAATAAACACGTAGATATTTACGTTGTACGTTATTTTACGAGTTTCAAATGTTTTATTTTAAAAATAGGTTTTGCGCTGGTAGGTTCCATTAGGGGTAAAAAGTGATTTTTAATGAAGTAATCAGATAATTATATTCATATTTTGGTTAGTGTGTAACATAATAGACGGTACGTTATTATTAAACTCTGCAGATTATTTTGATAATATTTCACAAAATGTCAAAAAATGAGAATACAAAATTATATTTTTACGTAGGTACTATGTGCGTGTATCGTAAATATTCTTTGCAGAATTTGATTAAAATTCAATCAAGCGTACAAATTTGGGCCAAGTTTAAGTCGTGAACGATGATTTACTGGGATAATAAGCGGCATATATGTATAATTACACTGTATCTCATATTAAAAGCATGTCGATTTCTTGAAGTTAAAACAGGTTGTGAATTTTGCACTCCTAAGTTCAATACGATGACTTTCTAAGTGGACACAGTTTACGTCTTAATCAAGCCAAATATATTTCGTTACAAGCTGATTTCAGGACTATGTACGAAATAAACTATTATTTAAATATATTTTTACTCTAGTGTGATAGAACCTCTATTTCTCTATTCACTGACGTAATATGTAAAAAATATAAACTCTATATCAATCTGACTACTAAGACCAACGATATATCAAATAGTACAATCCTTTAAAGAAAGGGATATATACGCTCAAAAAATATGAACCTCCTTCTGACGCGGTCGGGTAGAAACGAATGGAGCACAATCAATAACAGTTGTTACGTCAGCAAAGAGTTATGTTACCCGATGTTTGTACATTAGCGGTTCCTGACGAATATATGAGCGGTTATTTAGTGAGGCCTTAGTTAGTTTACTTGTATCGGTATTTTACGATTCACCAATACTCTTTACTTTTAAATGGGTAGTTAATCGGTAATGTATTGCTTCCGAAACTACTGCTTAGTGTTTACTATTTATTGTAATTTAATTTTATTTCACGATGCGATGATTCCACACTTCGAATGTACAAACTGTTATTTGAAAAAAAATTAGAGAACTCTTAAGCATTTACATTTCTTCGCCATGTTTTTCGTCACCGTTACAGTATGTAGCAATGAAATTCTAATCCAAATGAGCGTAACATATATACATATGTGCATATAAACGCACAATGAAGTTTGAAGATTAGAGAAGTAAAAAATGCGCTTGCCTGGACTTGAATCCAGACTTGAATATGGTAGAATCATTACTAGTTCGACTTCGGAGGTACCATCGCCACACCTATATCTGCCTAATTACAACCGTGTTGGTGTGGTAAGGGTGACATACTTATTCGAGACATTCCCACTTAGTTTCCAGAGGTAGCAACGCATCTTTGGCGAAGGGAGATCTCCCGCCAGGCTAGGTGATCATGCCTGGGAAACGGCCATGCTCCGATAGTCTCAGTTCGGAACTTGTATATATGCCCAATGTTGAGAAAACTCCGATAGTGTGATTCAGAATACGGTGGCATCATCTCTTGATGAGTAGCGGGAGTTCGCCACACATCTATGAGCAGTCTCAAACTCTAATTCCTATCTAAGGTCGGTTGCTTATGTACATAGCTGACAGATGTCGCCAACTTTTAGGTGGACTAGAAGCTTATTCGCTACTTTAAAAACAAAACTCAGTGAGAAGCAGTCAGAAATAGAAGAAGCCAGAGAACTCAGTCAGAAATCCGCAATACTAGAAATTATTATTTTTTAAATTCAAAGCCCCTATAACAGTTATGTAACGGTATTGGCACGTTATTACAATTATTGACCTTTATTTCCCTCGGGCGACATTAAAAGGGCACTTAAGGGCTAAGGTTTCGATTGTCTGCCGACTGAAAACTTATCCTTTTCTTTAATAACACACTAAATGACACTCTGGGGATTTCAAGATACATCTCCATTTCTTTTGTTTAATTTAAAGTGACCGAAGTACAGATTGTAGAAGTAAGGATTAATTTATAATATATTTTTTATAAAATAAAATATGTAAGCAAGCGAGTATCTAGTCTACTTGATGGTCGGTATGCGAATGTCAATGTTGCCAGTTGGTGAACAGTGTGGATCGGCTGGGCATTGCCAATTTCTGACGTGAAGCATTTTAATTATTAACGACTCGCGTGGCCGAGTGGTCACCGTACCGATCTGACGCGCAGTGGGTCCCGGATTCTATTCCCAGCCAGACAAAAATATGAATGTTGAGTTTAGATTTCTGTTCTGGGTCTGGATGTTTGTGTATTCGTCTTTGTGTGTATATGGTACGTACGACACAGGAGAAAATCCTAGTGTGGGGTTATGAGTGTAGAAAGCGTGTTTTTTTGAGCTGCGACGGAAGTTTGGTTGGCTCACTTTCATATGAAGCAATCAATTTAGAATTTGGGTTTAGCAATGCTTGTGGTTGGCTTCATATAGAACCTTTGTACTTTAAGAAGTTGTTAACAGGTTTTGCATGAACGGCAGTGATCATTTACCATCAGGTGGACTACACGCTTATTCGCTACTTCAATATTATATAAAAAAGTTTGCTATTTCTAAACTGTCTACGAAGGGAAGCTACATTTAAACTAAAAGTCACGACCTACATGCGAATTAAAACCGTCAAAGACGTTAAAGTGTCGAGTGTGAAGCATAAAAATAATTACACTTGAAGTGCGGCACCAGACTTTCTCCACAATTTATTTAACGTTTACAAATTTAAATTAAAATCTAGCACATATATACAATTTTTACTTTTTATGGTTTGGTTATCAATTCTTACCAGTATCTGTAATTGGTCGATAACCTGTAAAGCTCAAAACCTTTTATGTTAAAAATAATTATAACGTTAACAACACACCGGTAAAGGTTAATTATATAGATTTATGCCTCACGAGATACATAACAGATGTTCAAAATCGCGTGATTCTTGGAGAAAAAGTTATATCGCTCTAAACGTTTATATTTCATACTTTTTACGATGCTGTTCATCTTTTGAAAGCGCCATTAAACGTTTTGTAATGTAACGAGATTATTTTTAAGCTGTTATTGCTCTGAAGCGAAACATTTTGGTTGCTTCAAAACGTTTTATATATACGTCTAATATAAACAGGGAAAGGCTACGAAATCTCTCAATTTTCGATAAATTTGTGTACGTTTTTAAAGGGTACTATATTTTTTTATTTTGTTATATCTGTGTACTGTGCGGGTTTATATTGAGTATGTTTTTTATGATATAGAAAAAGCAAAGGAGCATACAGCTAAGCTAACACTAAGTTACTACTGGCGTACACAAACATATTGGTGTTTAGATCAGTTTAGAGTTGTAACTGAGGTCGGCCACAGATGTGTGGCTGCTATGTTGGAACGCTCGATGAATAAGTTTCTCTTATCACGCCCTCCAAACCAGACTACAGTTAACACTGCTGTCATTCTCGTCAACCCATTATTGTCCCACTGCTGGGCCTGCGTCTTCTTTCAGAGTGAGAGTTTTAGGCCATAGTCCACCGCGCTGGCCAAGTGAGAATTTGTAGACTTCATACATCTTTGATAACTCTTTTTTTATGAGAACTCTCAGATGTGCAGGTTTCCTCACGATGTTTTCCTTCACCCTAAAGCAGTGATAATTAAATTCTAATACGCACATAATTTC
>DWNE01006899.1:0-12690 GCA_018249875.1 Cecropterus toxeus
TGGCTATTTAATCCCTGTAATATGGGAACCCCAAATCCTGACATACCACCCCGCTCGGCTCCCGATCCTACATATATTATGTTATAAATCGTTAGCAATACTAAGGAAAAAACCGGCCAAGTGCTAGTCGGACTTGTAGGCGAAGGGTTCCGTAGCATTATCATTTACAAATCTTGAAGAGAAAGTATAGCTATGTCGTAAAAAATAATAAATAAAGTTGAACAGTTTTCCAACTATCAACATAAGTTTGTTTTCATAGTGTTTGTATGAATTACAAAGTAATGTTATTCGGCTTTTGAATAAGTGCTATAAAACTGTATCTTGTTCAATCTAATTTTCGTTGAAAGATTTTCTTGGCATCTACAACATATATTTTATCCAGATTTTTCACTCTCTAAGTTTAAAAGTTGGAGAGGGGGGGAGGGGCACTCATTTTACCACTTTGAAAGGGCTTATCTCTCAAACAACCGATTTTAAGAAAAAATGGTTTTAGAAACATTTTTGAAGACCTTTCTAGACACCCCACTGGTGTAGGTAGGTTTTATTGTCAAAGTTAGCGATGCAAAAAAAGTCCTTAAGGCGGAGCGTTTCAATTTATGCTACTCTCACCTCCCTAATGGCTATTTTCTCGATTTAAATTGCTATTATCACATTCACTTACGTACATATATCCAAAGAAACACTTTTTTGTAATATTAGATATTTACTTCTCAACTATTGATATTTATCATGATCCTTGCCATATTTTTAAAAAGAAACTTCTTGATATCCTTAGCTTGTAATCAGGTAAGCTGGTAAACATACCAGTAAATTGTTAGGTAATAAGTTTTTACAAATGTTATGTATTTGTTACTGTCGGTGTGTCTTAAATAAATAAATAAAAATTAAAAAACTAGTAACTTCGTTTAAAAACATTTAAACAAGAATCCCGACTACTTAGAATTAATATTTGTTCATAATGATATATTTAATTTCAGTTTTTTTTAGAGTTTTTGTAGAATAGATAAAATAGTCAAGTAAAAGTATTACAATATATTTTTTTCAGATAAGTCTATTTATTAGCTTTCATTTGATACCAATATTGTCGTAATAGTACAAAAAATGTCCCTCCCCCTTTTCCCCTATTTCCAGGCGCCATTTTTTTTTAATTATATAACATATGTCACTATGCAAATTGAGACGATTCTAATGATATCATCTACGAGATAATTATGTTTTATCCATATTTTCAACACTTAGTTTTACCGCTTAGAAAGGGCTCATCTTTCAAGAAATCGACTTTGAGAAAAAATGGTTTTAGAAACCTCATTTTTAAAGACCTTTCTATAGATACCTCACACGTGTAGGTAAGATGGACAATTTTTTTGAGTTTCATCTAAATTTTATATAAGTATTTTTTATTTTTGAATATAATTCGGAAAGCGGTTTACAGAATACACTTAGGTAAGTACTTATCAAGTTTCAATTTTGTAGTCTTAATAGTTTCCGAATAAAATGGCTGTGACATACGTACAGACTGACATGACGAATCTATAAGTCTACAAATCTTAATTTTGCTTATTTAATCTTATGGTAATGTACTTTATCATGTTATTTGCGCATATAATTAAAGTAGCACTTTTATTGTATTTATGCATGTGTGAATAATTTATGTATTTATAAATAAATAAATATATAAAAATAAATAAGGGTTCCGATTTTTGCCATTTGGCTATGGAACCCTAAAAAGGATAATAATTATTATAAGTTTTTATTTTACGTACTTCTTACTTCTACGTCTACGTACTTCTACGTCTTTGTGTGAGAGTTTGATAATAACCTGGACAAGCTAATAATATCAGGAAATTACAAAAGAAGAGACCTAGGATGAAGTCCGAAGAGATGGTCAGATCAGGTATCCGAGCAATTTGATACCAGTATCACCCGAGCATTGCATTGCGCCACTGACCGTCAAGAATGGCGGAAACTCATAGGAGATAAAACTAAGAAGTGGCATCAGCAATAAGTGAATGACCTGAGCACGAGGAATTTGTTCTTTATTATACTTTAAAATGTGGTACAGAAGCCGGACTTACTACTTGAAGCATTCTCTATCGTATATCAGTTAGATATTTATGACTCGGTTTTGTATTTGGCAAAATTGCATGTCGCTAAAAGTGTCAAGTCGCATTGAAGCCGAGAGCTCTGGAAGTTAATTGAGGAGGGCGCATGCAAATTTGATGAGCAGAGTGCGTGATGGATTGCTTTTTGATGAGATTTAGCCCTCCGCGGGCTGTTCGCCCGTGAGCGCCGGGATCGATTGCGTATCCAAAATGGACAGATGTTGATTACCAAGTACTCACTTTTCAATTGTAGGATAATAAGTACTTGACATTTGAAAAAATGTTATTTACATTACATTTGTTTTATACACATGTTGCACGTAATGTTGTGTAGTTACGAAAAAATCTATCTGTTGGATATAATATAGATATATTATATCCAATAGATTGATTTACATATCTATGTACATGTGCACCTACTACGCAAGTGGCCACAAGAGTTGAAAGGTTTCATAAATAGGAATGTTTGCCTCTCCTTTTCCATCTAATTCTTTGGGCAAGGACAACATTATTTTTACAAGTTTCAGTGTTAATAATTATATTTTTTTTATGGAGTAGTTATGTTTAATATGTAGTTTTATTAAATAAATAAAATAAAATTCCTTTATTTCAGGCTAGTAAAGACCCTAATATAACTAATAACCCTATCATAAGGGGGTATTCGAACATGCTTGTGTGCTTATTGTCGATACGAGGGAAGGAGTAGATTATGCCATATATTTATGGTTACTTTGACAACTTATATTCTTACACAAGTTGCAGTACATTTTATCTTTCGGAGATAAGATTCAAAATAAATGTTGATTTGAAGTTTAATTCCTTTATTTTATTAGCTTTTGACTTGTAATATAACATAAATCTTACATGAAAACCTTTGCCTTTTAGTTCTATACCTTTTCATGTAGCCAAGAAAATAGAAATACTTTAACCGTGTAAATTTAGCACCAACACCGAATAATTCGGCCGATTACAAATAGTGAAAGTGATGCTGAATACGCCGATTACCGAATACCAAACAAATATTCGGCGCATCTCTAGTAAATATAATATTATAAGTCTGCTAAATTTAAGGTCTTAATTAGAGCTTTGAATTTATAAATGGCCAAATGTCTGACTCGAATAGGAACTTTATTAAAAAAGTGTGTATATTATTATTCTTATATAATAATTATTTATAAATTTGGTGAAAGCGAATAACAGTAAAGCGAGTAAAGTAAAAAAATATAATTCAAGCGACTTCAAGTCTTATGAAAGTAGAAATTGTGTATGTTTTACTTTATTACACACGACTTATCTAAGTGCATTATGAATGCTTGACGTTTAAAGTTTGAAGGTTGGTTTTTGTAACTACTGAGGTACTGAGCTATTTACATACTTGTATTAAACTAGTCGTGACGGATTCAGGGGCAGGGAGAATTAGAGCTCAGGCCTTCTCTTCGATCTAAATACATGTAAAATCAAATCTAAACGATGGCTTTCTCCATAACGGAATATATTTTTTGCGGGTAGGTCAGCTTCCCAAATTAACGTCCTGGATCCGCCAGTGCGCATTATAATATTACCGTGGCATTACTATGGTTTACTAACTTTTAAGTTGGTACACGTATAAACATAAAAAAAACACGGATAGTAATTATTTGATATGTGTGTATTATTATAATCGTCGTTTTTTTATTACAACCAACATTTATATTGGTTGTAATTAAAAAAAATGAGAGTAGAGATAAAACTGTTAAAACTGCTGCAAGAGTCGTTAATAAATAACTGTAGTATGTCATCTGTCGAGGGCAAGGTGTGAATAATAAAATTGTAACCCTATCGGCACATTATATTTGCTCGTGTCAAGCTCAAGGGCGATAAGCGGGAAGTGGCCGGGTAGCAACAGCGGGACCGCGAGAGGGATGCGTCGCGAACAAAGGAACATTGTTGGGCCGAGTTCGTTCAGTGTTTTAACGTACAGCCCTACCTATAGCTACAGCTGCCACGGATAGTGCGGTGCATCGCGCGGCGGTAGCGAGGGACGGGGCGGGGGGCATCGATCCGTAACAGCTGTGCACAGACGAGCCGGCACTCGGATAACGTTTATTATTTAGTTTGTCACCGGTTTGCCATTTTTCTCATATAATACGCAAGTCTGCGATTCGCAATCAAACCTGTATTAGTTTTAGATATCTTGTAAAAACATTGCGTAAGTTCGTTTCATGAGTAGCCGTATATTTACAGAGATTTTGACATAAAGACAAAGGATACCGGCGACAACAATAGTTGCGAACTTGTGACAGGAAAGGATGATAGAGTCGTGTAGTGAGAGAGCAGGACGGCGATACCGGCGTGCGGGCGGGGCGCGGGGCGCGGGGGGCGGACACGCACCGACCCAGCTGATTTTGACTGTTGCCAAGCAGCGAAGAGGGAGGGGGCAGGGGGCGTGCGGCGTGTGGAGGGCCCTATTATAAACTCAGGGTGCCTGGGAGTTGCAGGTCTTATGAATATGTATGCGTCGTACAATTTTTGACGTTGTTCTCGAGACACGAGTGCACTGAAGCGCCGGCTTATGCATGCTATGTAGCCTCTATTTAGGGGCTCGTTCAAACACACTAACGCCGGGTACTTGAAAACAAAGGATTTTTTTAAACGTAAGCATAAGTTCATCCATAATCTATTTCTATACGTCCTTATATGCTTAGAGGGATTAAACTCATTAATGTTGAACACCTACGAGATATATACTTATGTAATTTATATTTTGACATTATTATTGTAATGTTATCATCCCAACAATACATGGCCGACATTAGGAACGTTACGTTGTTGGCATCTTATCGACAGTACTATTGCACAAGAAAAACGAAGCTTAAAGAAGTCGGCTGATAAGCGGTTGTTAAACCTTATGACATAATTGACATATGGCAAGCAATTTGACTATATTTGCACAGTAATAATCCTGAGTCTCAATATAGCTAAAGGCTTTAACATATTTTGTGCGTATTAATAATAATCCATTATTAGTGAAAACTTCATAAAATGTGTCATTTTATGACGTTTTCATTATGGAGCTCATGATGATCCTCACCGTGTCATCGGCGTCATCTTCACAATGTTCTCCAGCATTCTCCAGCCTGTCACATCTGCAGGCCAATTTTTATCCGACTTTTGTACTTTTATTTGTTATTTGATGTTTAAAATCAGAAGCAATTTCAGCAAACTTATTATTTACTTATAGTAAACAGACACAAGTAAGCTAGGTAATGCATAAAACTAGTAATATCGTTAAAAACACTAAACCTAAAACAATAAGCCCGATTGCTTAAAGGGAAAAGATTAGTATTTTTACCATCTTTCATTTGTAATAGTAAAAAACCTCCCCCCCCCCGCCTTTTTCCTCGATTTAAAAAAATATAATTATAGTCTATGTCACTTTCTAAACAGAGACGATTCTAAAGATATGTCAATTGTGAATATAGTTGTTTAGCACAACGCATGTTATTTTTGGAAGTAATAAGAGAGTCGATGGTATTTAATTACGAAGAACGTGGTAAGTTATCTCGTCCTGAATTTCTCCCAACCGTTCCCATCCCTGTTGGAACGCGGCATTCTATGGACAAACACTGACCCACTAATATATTGGGTCCTTAATTAAATTGTAAGCGGCCCTCCATTATACTTTATTTTGTGATATTAGGATGTGTGTATTTGGTGCATTTGGTGATAATATATGCTCGTACAATGTAAATGATAAGAACACAATTTGTAGTTTTTCTAATTATTATATTTAAATTATTTATATTAACTTGTAATATAAACGATTTATCTTTATATTACAGCAAAGGCAAGGCATACATTGCCTTGGAACTGTCAATTATACTAGAACTCTTGTTAGAATCCGACGATAGCGCCGGCATGATTATTATAATTATGACATACTAGTACGTCATATAACAATCATGCCGGCGCTATCGTATAATAAAATATAAGTCAAGTGCGAGTCGGAGTCACGCACGACGGGTTCCGTACCATTATCAATAAAAAAGGCAAAAAATCACGTTTGTTGTACGTACGTTGTACGTTGTACTCCTCTTTAATTTTTTTTTATTTAACTATTTATTTAAGTAAATTAATGTAACTAAATATTCTGTAAATATTTTAAGAGTCTATTTCTGTTGTAAGTAAAGTACTTATTAAGATGTACTTACTTTGACAAAATTTCAGCAAATTTCAATGTCTAGTTATCAGACGGACAGCGGAATCTTCTTAGTAATACCTGTTTTTCCCTTTGAGCACGGATTTCTAAAAACTAGCGACTCCTCCTTGCTTCGCGCGATTCAGTTCGACCTTTTAGTCAAGAAAACATCAAACAAAGGCAGCGGATCATAAAGAAAGACAGCGGAGAGTGACTTTGTTTTATTCAGTGTTGAAAAGATGGAGGAATCACATCAATTTCGGCCTGTCACTCTGGGAGGAAGAGTTCAAACCTCAGGCATAAAAATCCCTAGAAATTGTTTTCTTTCTGTCATAATTAAGAAAAGGTTATCACTTATTTCTTATAGTCAGAGATTACATCGCGACGAAGCGTTAGGTAATTGTTAATACTTGCTACTTAATGAACAACATCTTATCTTTATGAGGTCGGTTAAAAAGAGAACCAACCCTACGATATATTCCACAAGGAAAGTATTATGAGGCATTGATTAATTATAGGATAATGGAGACAATTATCGAGCACAACATTTCATCCCTAATGATGAATGTTCTTACAGTCCGCTTGGTTGCGATGCCGGGCCTACCGCCGCTGCGACTCCGACACTACGTCGACACCGTATCCATACCGCGCTCGCGGTTCTGGCCCGTGGCTGTTTATTCGTATTTTCCGCTTTTTCTTCCTCGTTCTGTGTTTACATCACATTATAATTATAATACAATGGTCTTGACATAACATTTCGACTTACTTAAAAGCACATAGCGAGCGATGTTGAAATTTTATCGACTCTACATTTGTATTTTATTAAAATGTTAAGATAGCTTTTCGAGGGTGATGTTTGCGACGCGCCCCGGTAGCAGCCGAGTGAAAACAATTTTCAATTTGTTTCGAAAATACAACTAACAATAAGCAAGTGCAAAACAAAGACAGTGTCAGTTCCCATAACGTGGCAGGCGGCTCCCGGGGCCGGCTCGCCCTGTGGAGGCGTCCACCTCCTAGAGTATTGGGAAGCTCAGGAAGGAAAATATAGAAAAGTTGCGTCAACATTACAAAAAAATTAACAAAACCTCGCCTAATTCATAAATTAGAATTCATAAATCGTAGTTAAGACAGGACAAAGTCTGTTGGCCCAAATAGTATACATAATGTAGATATTTACGTGGGGTTCTTGCGGTGCTTCCCCCGGCGCCCTCGTAGCATATCAGCCGATTTAGTGGAATTCAACCCACATCGGCTTCATCTTTAGTGATACCACTGTAACCACTAGAATCGCTGCACGGTTATTAAAGTTTTTAAGGCAATTGATTGAGTCTTCTGGTGCTCTGGGAGCTGAGGATAACTTTGCGTGAATATTTAGACCAGCACTAAGTTAATATATTTTATTATTTGATTATTTACATTATGCCTCATATACCTACTATGTTTCCGTTTGTTACTGTTTACATAATTTTCCAAATATTTTTCAATTATATTGAGTTTTTTTTTGTATTTGCATGCCTATTTGGATAGGCTATGGAAGTTTACTTCGGGAAACACCTCAATGTTTGATCTGCTTATATTAATTAAAATCGTATGATCTCCAACACTCTACATTACCATAGCGTGAAATGAGAAAGTATTTAAATGACAGAAAAATTTTGTAGCGTGTGAAATATCCGAGCTAATGATTTAATTAGTGTGAAAAACCCAAAGAAATACAAAATTCGGAAAAGATTGAAAACTAAAAAATGAAGTGTGTAAATCGTTTTCTTAATAGGTACATATATTGTTTCGTACATCGCCACCTCGCCAGGTTCGGGCGCCGCGGGCGACCTGCGAAAAATCGTCCAAATAAATTCGCGGCGCTTCCTCAGGAAGTTTCATTTCCGACGCCGACGCACCGCGCTTTTTATACCAAAATATCTTTCAACTCCAAGTACAGAAATATATCTCGAAACTCCCGGCGACCCGTAGAAATGGGTCGCAGCCTGCGAGTCGCGAAGTGGCCTTTGTCAGGAGTCACAACAATGTGTCGTCGGCATGCGAACCTACTTCTAATGTATGAGAATGACGCAACGCCACCGCGTCTAGATAACTTTACATGAAAATTGATAAGAGGTTTTCTACAATATAATATTCACGAAAGAACATTATTCTTTCTTGAATTTTAGATAGAATCTTTTATTTATTTTTCATCAAATGCTTATCGTAATGAATATTATGTTGAATTAAAAACGTTCGAAGTATGTTCTTGTTGTAAAACCTATGCCCTTAGTACGAGTTTATTATGTTTCGTTAAACAACCGTTGTTCATACTTTCGCCTATCATTTTAAAGTACATTTCAAGGTATGGCCGAAAACGAAAATAAAAACATGGACTATGTTTTGCGAGGTATGGGGAAAAACATAAATTGTTGTTTTGAGAAAACAACATAAACTCGTACTAGTAGAAGGGGGCGGACGTCTCTCGTTGATTGCGTTTATTACGTCGTATACTACAAAAGACATTACAGAATGTTGAGCTAGCAATCCTAAAGTAAAAGGCCTCGTAAAAGACCTTGTGAAATCATATATATTCTAGATGTATTAAAGAGGTACTCTTATTCAGTATTAAATGAAACATATCTGTTCTACGGCGGCTCCCGGAGAATAATAAGGGAATATTATTATATTTGCACAACGTCGATCGGCGCGTAATGGATCCCTCGCAATCTCGCAATTATGTGCGGTAAATAAACAGCGATGTTGCCTCTACGAGGGACGCTCATCCAGTATTTATTCAGTACAGGCACCTAAACGCCATCATCCACTGATGTTACTATTGATGAATGTACATCGCAATCTGAGTCAGTTTCGGTGTCGTAGAATGAACTTATAACTGTAATAGGTTTATTTTATGACATAACGGTGAAAGTGGGCATTTATGAACTGCTATCACAATTAGAAACGGCTCGTGCCGGCCTGATTAAAAACATGAGATAATAAGTTGCAATAGAAAAAAACAGTCGTTGGATCTTTCATTACTGTAATACTATTAGTTTTTCCTATTTCCTGCGCAATATTTTGTAATGTACCTATACATAGTTGAGCAACTTAAATTATTAACAAAAAGAATTATATGCTTTTCTACTATGATTTGTTTTTAAAACTACTAACAAAGGCTGATCTGTTTAGGTCTAAGGGGTGTCGTGCAAGACACGCAGAATTAATTAATTAATTATAATATTATTAGGATCGGCTTGGGGTTGGATTTTTTCTCAATTTGAATAATGATGATGATGATTTTTTTCTCAAATTGAATGATTTATAAATGATGAGTTTAGCTTTCTGTTCTGGGTCTGGGTGTTTGTGTATTCGTCTTTGTCTGTCCATGGCACCCACGACACAGGAGAAAAACCTAGTGTGGGGCTATGAGTGTAGAAGGCGCCTTTTACTTGAAGTTACTAACAAATGTATGGGTGGCAGTAGACTTTTAAACAGTTGAACTGTTAGCAAGCAAACTAGCTGAGCTACTAGCAACAGAGCACTGCTTGTAGTTATGTTACAAACAATGAAAGTGACGTCGGTAAATAATTGTAGTAGTCATTAGAACAAAATCGCTACTGCGTTATTTTTTAATTAGAATATCTACCTACAAAAAGTAATTTCTCAAGATGAAGTCATACAGAGTTATTGTTATTTACTGTGTTAATGACTGGACGTGTTGTTACAATGAGTTGTAAAGAAAAAAGATTGTTTAAGATGTCTTATTGTATAGACAGCGTTTATGCTGGTTTTGATCAGATGAAACATAGCGTTCGTGGTACTGGAGGTGCAGTTATACAGGGTGTTGACATATTATGCGTTACCCATTACCGTTGTGAAACGTTCCGTTGGTTAAACGTTACTTTTTGTTAATGTTATGTAGATATTTAATGTTCCACTCGCGGAATTGAATGCTGTCGTCATGGATGTTCGTTCAGTCGGTGAGCGCCGCATGTGGAATTAAAAAAGGAAGCGTGTTCGGGGCTCGGTTCGGGCAGCGGGGCCGGCGCGGGCACGGCGGCGCGGCGCCGAGCGGCGGGCGGAGGGGCCCGCGCGGCCGGCCCGCGCCGCCGCCGCCTCGCCGACGACGCCGCCGGGCCCTCCGGACAATGATGCAGCGTCAGCCTGCTGCGGCACGGCTGAATCACTCGCACCCACGGCTTCGAGTCCCCGACTAGGGTCGCCACTCGTACTCTATCAAAAATGTAGTGTATGTTATTTAAGGAAATTTTACTTTATACTTTATTGTAACAAACATAAAGTACGCGAATGAAATATATGAGGCTTTTAAAAGTTTGGCTTTGTTAACAAACATTACATTATTAATATATTGATTTGACGATTTTCCTTCTAACGGCAGAGACACAGGTGTCAAAAACGTTTTTTCAGCGACTTGAGTTTTGAATCTTTCTCACTCTATCCTAAAGTAGCCTCTGACCAAAACTATATGAAAAAGCATAAATTGTACTTTATATCGTTCTACATTTTATAGACAATAGTTTAATTGGTGGCAACCCTACCACCGACCTAGCTTTTATATCGCATATCGACACGTGTGTAGTGCTGTAGTACAAGCTACAAACGTTCCGCGGCATCACTTACTGGCGTAGTGGATACATTGCGAACGAAAATATTGCAATATTTACGTTAATGCTTCTTTTCTCTATTGATTACTCCACAGAAGTAGGTGTAACAAACAATGCTTAATAATTAGTAAATTATTCCAATTTAATCATTCAAGGAAAGAAATAAGCTTGTGAATACGCGTCTTAAATAATTCAATTTTGATATAGTTACCATAACTTCATTACAAAATTCCATTCAGTCACAAACGCATGGTGTCATATATGTACATATCACTCCAAATGCATGTCATGACACTACAAAACATATTTGCGAAAAACGCATTAGCATATCGGCTGCTACTATTACAATAAAATTAGAAATTGAATCGAAATCTCAAAATTACATACAGTTTTAAAATATGTAGTTCATCACTTCAAATTCAAAATTTAATGTATATAATACATAATGGTATTTTTAGAATGTTTGTAAAGAATCATTGTGATTTCATGTGATATTAGCTGACAAGTCACTCGTTCTTGCACTCACCATTAAGAAATGATAATCATCAAATTTATTAAGTTAGTACAATTTATCCGCATTTGTAGTTCAGTTGCTGCACGAATTTTTTACTCCTATTAATTTACAACAATGTACATTACAGCTGAATTGATAGTATATCTACATACTATTAAGTTGTAATGTCCTCACCTGTCTCACCATTTAGCCATGTAATTATGGTACTTCAAAAAGCACGGATTGTAGTATAAAATGTAGTTTAATATAGATAAAAGACATTTCGTGGCACGCGGTGTGGCACCCCACGTACCGATACCGTCGCAGTTGTCCGTCACACGCGCTGTTTCATTGTAAATACATCATACTATTTAGTAGTAATACAAGTAGAGTATACCGATACTATCGTTAGTAATGCTGTAATTATTTGATGTCCTACAAAGATAGATTATTACAAAATAGATACGGTACAACAATACTATCTTTTGAGTGTGTATTTATCACAAATTTCATATAAGGTCATGCTATCCTGTATTTAAATACCTAGAAAGTGTATAATAAAATTTGCATTTACTTATATGATGAAGTCCCCTTACATAGGAAGGAACATAATTACAAATGCAAGTACAATCTCTTCTCAATGTTAGACAACTTAAGGGTTCATGCATTTGCGAACTTAAGGGCATATAGTATGTGTATTTATCTTTTTAAACATTAACATTCACTAAATGAATATACAATGTAAGTCTACGTAGGATTATTGTATCAAATATATTGTTGTAATTGACAAATATATTATTCTGATAAACATTTATAAAATATTTACCTAGGCGGCATATTTTCATTAATATAAGTAATAATAATGACTGTCTATGGCTACATCTTACTTAATAAGTGTTAGTATACCAGCAGACACCGAGAGCTTACTGTGTTACAATACTATGGAAGTCTCAGTAGTCCTATAATCTAATGATGTTTCAATAAATATAAGGTATTTTTCAAATATCTATAAAAATAGCGAAAACTTTTTGCTTCTCTAGTTCAAATTAAGAATATTCATATTTAAATATATTTCATTATATAAAAAAATGAATATTTTGTTATGTGTGACCACTGACAGATCATGTACTTAAGTCTACTGTGTCCTTCTAGAGAATGGCAAAATTTTACAAATAGAAGGATAGTTTTTTTTCGCTTTTCCATCCTATTGTTCCTATAGGTTGAAACAGAATACTGAATGAAAATCCTGCATCTGCTCCTGCCCAACAACATATACATAATATTGTCAGGCCTAATTTATTATAGTATTGC
>DWNE01006900.1:0-12687 GCA_018249875.1 Cecropterus toxeus
AAATTGACTGTAAATACATACTTTTAACCAACTTCAAAAAAGGTTTTATCTTCGGCTCGATATTTTTTCATGAAATGTTATCCATAGTTTATATGTTTATATGTTTTCATTTTTTTTCCAAAAATATATTACTGAAGTTAAAAAAAGCAATTAAATCGAACACAGCTTCCCAACGTCAAAATGAAATTTTATAAAGAGCAAGTTCACAACATCCCGTGTTCCTACGCGCCCTTGTGGACGAAGAAAAATACTACTTATGACAATTGTAAGGATTCCATTGATATTAATTCCTTATTATTATTATTTCCTTCTATTTATTGTACATTATTCATTATTAGTAAAGATTGTAACTTATTTTATCGCTGTGTATTATTACACAAACATCCTGATACCACGCTACCATGTTACGTCAGAGGGACCACACAAGGAAGAGGGCAATTATGTGACAACATTAGACGTTCAAGTGAAGTGGGCAAACAGACAGGGCCGAATGATCCGTAATACGGTAGTGAACAAGAGGACCCTTTCGTCAAGTGGCAATATGGGGGGCATTCGGGAGGGATTTCTAATGAAACTTTCATTTTATCCATAACAAGTTTAATTCTACAATACCACTTTGTTATATACATATTCATCATTTATTAATTATTTTAAGTGCAAATTGTACAATTCAGAAATAAATGGTTATTAATAGGTATTGTTTTTAAATATTGGCTGGCAAACAACAAATGGTACTATTTATTTATATTACTTTAAATTATAAAAAAATGTAAAACGAATATGAAAAGCTGTCTGATGTCATACACTTGAAACATCACATCTGTTCATATACTAAACTTAGGTAGGTATATCCCCTGTAGTAGGGGAGTAGAATACGGCTACGGTATCCGCTGCCTGTCGTAAGAGGCAACTAAAAGGAACCGACCGAGAACGACGGCGGCATGTGTTGCTGCATGTCATACTGGAAGATGCAGGGGAACGGTTACACGTCCTCCAGGAGATGAGCCCGAGAGGAGCACTGCGCTAGACAGCACCGGTGAGTGGGTAAAAATCCCACATAACCCGGAGTTTTTCCCAGAGCTTCGGTTTAGGTAAGTTTAGGTTTCCCCCCGTCACCAAAAAAGGTAGGTATATATTACAACTGGAAATGTTCATGGGCGACGATGACTACATTCCATCAGGGAGCCCGTCTACTTTAGGTTTATATATTATAACTGGTAACATTGTTAAAAGCATTATAACAAAAACCCGACTGCTTCGAACGAAATTTTTGTTCAGAATGATATATAGTATTTCATTTAAAGTTTATATGAGTTTTTGTCAAAATAGTCAAGTAAAAGTATTACAATATTTACATACGTCTACTTAATAGCTTCCATTTGATACCCATATTGTACCACCTTCGTTTTATATCAGACTGCCTGAAGTTTGACTGGCAGAGAATGCTTATAGCATTAAGTCCACCTTTGTACATAAATTTTTGTAAGGTACAAAAAGATTAAATAAATAAATAAATTGTAGTAATAGTAAAAAATCCCTGTTACTGACTAGGACTAAGATGGTCGCCTCATATATAAATCCAGCAACTACTAACAGAAGTATCAGCGGTAACCTTTCATTCCAATTATGGGCATAGGGCAATAGGTACAAAAGCCATTATTAATTAGCAAAGCTCATTAACAAACAGAAGCAGGGAACAGGACCACCGATGAGACATCAGCAAGTCAAATCAAGCCAGTTCCAAAGCTCGGTTTGCATAACACGTCATATTATTTATCACTGGAAGGGTTTGTTCTCTTCTTTTTGATTATATCTCTACACCTTCGTCAATATCTGTTATTTTTAACAAATGAAATGTGTTTTCAATTATAAGTAGGATTCCAAATCCAGTTAGAAGTAGGTACCTAAGTCTATCACTGTAAGTACTCAAATCATCCCCCATCTAAGACAGAGTCCTCTTATTGTTTCGCTATCAACAACAATCAATCAACATCAAAAGAAACCATCAACTATTCAAATCATAAAACAATAATCATTCCTAAAAAAATGATTGTGGTAAATAACGGGCGGAGAATCGGGTGAAAGGATGTACCCCATATATTCAAATATGTATAAGTCATTAAAACTATAAATAGGTATATTCAAATGACACCTCATCTTTCTGTTATGTTCATTACTTCCATCGACTGGTAGGTATTTGTGATAAATATACAAAGTAACAAACAAGCATATAATAACCATCGCACCACTCGCCAAAGGATGAAGTTCCATTAGCACAAACTGTAAATGTTCGTAGGCGACGGTGACTACATTCCATCAGGAAGCCCGTCTACTTTAGGTTTAGATATAAAAAAAATAACTGAACTACAAGTACATACATAAGATAAAATGAATTTCCTATTTAACCTTATTTCAGATACTGATCTATACGAGTTTACTCAAAGCAAAATGTACATTAACATACTCGTATGTCGTACGTGCGTCAACTTAAACAGTATTGTTGGAACAGCCAATCATCTAGTTGACTCATCTCTTTATTAACAAAAAACCCACGTAAACTACTAAAATTATTGTAACATGATAATAAAGCAAATATTATTGGGTTTTTCACAAGAACAAGAATCAACGTAAAATTTTGGTAGTAAGAAAACCAAATTTTCAATGAACAAGTCAGGTTACCCTAAGCATCTCTAAAAGACAGGGCACGTGTTTTCGCCCAGCATTGGGATGATAATTAATTGCCAATAGTAATCAAAGTGGGAATAGATCTTGTTTGAAGATATTGTTTAAACCTCATGAAGTTTTTTTTTAACAACGCGGTTAAGAAACATCGAACGCAAAATCTAACGATTGTAGGAGACGCATGTTAATTAAAAATACAAATAGTGTCCTAATACCTAAAATAATCTCGCAGATAATTTTAAATAAAATTATCTCCTATTTCCGTTCTAACTATTGCTTAAAATATGCCGATTATTATCAATTAAATACACTGTTATTTTAATAGATTGCAACATTTAACAACATCTAAAGTATTTATATGCCTTAAAATACTGGACATTCGAAACTATTCGACCAACACTTCCAAGTGTGAATAATTCGTTGCAATAAAAAGAGCGAGCAAACAAAACGAGGTGAGACGCGTTTTATGTCCCATTCGCACTTCGTACCAACTTTGAAACCTCCGCAAGAATCCATACTTATTAGCATACCGATAAAAGAGACCACTCAACATGCATGATATATTAAAATCACGTCTCCGGAACAATTAACAGAAACGAGCGAGCGATCAAATAATAAAAAGTGCCTTTGTCATTACAAATAGTCGAGTCGACGGCGTACATGTTCTAAGAAACACCATAAGCAGAAGAATAAACTTAGTGATGCCAATGAATCGGTTTTCAGACGGACCAATCGCTGCACACGCGCAAATTGCTTTCAGCACGCATTGTGATCAACTAACGCGCCTATAATGCCGATTGGCATATGTACTTAATAATTTACGCACAATATGTCATACAATTGATGGTGAGTGTAGCTTACATTTATGCCGAAGAAACAATTCATGCCACTTTCTATAAAGACAATGGGACATGAAAATTTTCTTGATATACAGTTAAAAGCACATGAACCCGCATTGCAATCAAGCGTTTGATTTGCACATTCACGTTGCAAAATAACCGTTAGTACTAATAATAATTTTTATTACAAATAATTCACAAATAATCACCGCTCGTACGAAATGTGGCAGGTTGCGAAATTTCTCACCTGTCAATCAACTATAGAACACAACTACATGAAGCAACAAAGACATTCGATTCGTTTGGCCGATCTGAGAGTCGGAGATGAGTATTACACCAACACAAACAACCATTCAAACAATATTGAGCATTCGAAAACAATTTTCCGTCATAGAAAATTACGCATGAGACAACCTCAAAACTTCACGGGGACAAAAGCCGAGACGAGACGCATCACCTCCAACCTCCGATTGAGAAACCCAATTTGAATAACAATCAATAAATTAATGTATACTCGTAATTTATTCTTAAGCGGGAGCCTGTGACACACCGACGCGACGTACGCTGAATCCAAATGAAATTTTATAAGAAACGCTCCTTTTCAACGCCCCATTATGGTCAGAATGTAATACTTTTCTGAACGTATCATCATTATCGGTCTGCATCACAATGCTCCTTTGAAACAGTGTCGTTAAAGTCGACTAATCTCTCTTTACACGTAAAAACTGACGGCGCCGAATGAGTTTCTCGTGTTGGAATAATTAGTCTGCAATTGAAAGCGTGCTTTATTTCGAGACACCGGACAAAACGGACATGACACGGTTGGGCAACGGTAAAACACTTTCACGAATACAATGATATTATTCCAAAGGATTGTAATTATGCAGCGTTACGGCTAGTTCTGTTTGAAATACGAATGGTAATATTGGAATTGTCGTCCGCCGGTATATAAATAGAAGCTCGTTAATTACAGACCATAATCACATTTCGCCAAACGCGTTACGACACACATGTCCCATCCCTTCGCCGTTCTAAATTTAAACATTATTTAGGCGGGAGCTCGCGCCACGCTCACTGTCTCGATAGGATCGAAAATAATTTATGGATCTTTGTTAGACTCCCCCGAATTAAAAATAATAGGTGATTTATTTTTAAGATGGTACCTCATGGTGCAAAGTATAAACTTGCATAGATAATATTTTCCACGACACATTGACAAAATATGTATTTAATCATCAGATATCTAGAATGAAAGTGTGTGTGAGTGAGAGGACGCCGGGTCCGTGTGGATACGTGCACTATTGTGTATCTGTGTGCACGACCTTTGTTCGAGGCATAATTATGAGATACGAACGAATTTCAGTCCAATTTTTCTCATAGCATACAAAATATATTCCGATTCACTGTAATATTCTGTCAAAACTTATATTATATTGCAATAACTATGGCAGTAAGTTTCTTTTAAGAATTTACATTATTCAAGAAATACAGCACAGACAAAAATGCTAGTATTTTTATTCATGTATACGCGTATACAACCCCCAATTTTTCAGTTCTCGGAGACCAATACTTATTATGTTGGAATGTAAATCGAAGTATAAAAGTTATAATAGAAGCATTAGTGTTAAAGTATCACTGAGCTGAGCCGGGATGAGCAGCGCAGGATCGAATCGAATCAAATTCGCGTGTCGTCACGACCGCCGCGGGCCTCCACAGGCTTTGAATACTCGCCATCAATTTGACATAATAATCTTATAAAAACTTTGCAGGGTTTCACTTGATTATTTTCCGCGTAATAGAAAAATATATATCGTTATTTATTTACTTTTGTAATCATATTTTAATTTCCTCATCTCATGTGAGGCTTTGAATACTTGCCATCAATGTGACAATGAACCGACATCAAAAAAGGAGGGAGGTCCCAATTCGACTGTATTTTTTAATGTTATATAAATCGAATTGAACTGTTTATTTTTCGCGTAATAGAAAAATATAAGACCTATCGTTACTTTCATATTTCCACTATTTTATGCCGAAAAACTTAAGCAATTTATAAAATTAATTAACCGACTTCCAAATAAGAGGAGGTTCTCAATACGTCTGTATTTTTTTTATCTTAAAAATTTGGTGTTATTTTGGTAAAGGTAACTATTTAAGGAAAAAAATATAAACTTTGGCTCAAACACTTACTACTTTCTTTGTAAATCTATAAGTTTAAATACCTATTTGCAAAATATATAAAAAAAAACTGTTTTATGTCTGGTTTACCTTGAGACAAATTATACGCGTAATATTGTCCAAATGCTACGCGTGTAACATATGAATAGATTAAACACAAAGAAACAAACTCACATAGACTTAATGAAATACCAAAGATTCCTGTTCCTGTAAATAATCTGCACAGAGATACACGCGGGCGACGCCGCGTTCAGTAGCTTCTTGCTAATAAATAATTAATACCTACAGCAAAATGTCGATCGCGTGTTTGGTCCCACATTAAGATCACGCCCGCGGGAAACAGGAGCCAGATCGTATAAATTGCTCGCTGTCAGCCGATCAGATGATTCCAATCCTCCCTTGATACGATCTAATTAAATCGTGGGAATGTATTTTTTAAACGCTTCCTTACTTACACACAGCCAAAGTTCCTTGTATTGTAAGTATATGTGGTAATGACCTCAAAGGTCTGAAGGATACTGGTAAAATAACATGACGATCCAATGATAAATGTAAGACCAAAAATGATACTCTCTATGTAGCACTCTTAAGTGAAAACTAATTTTGTGTTGTATTATCATCGAGAATCATTTGTAGGTGATAGAACCCTCGTCCAAAGATTCTTCCGCCACACCTATTTCCGGCTTATAACACCAGTGTTAAGCATTGCTGTGTATATATAGATAAAGCAAACGTAGCAGATTGCTGTAATCGATTTCAAATCGTCACTGCAATGCAGTTTTAAGTAAGTCTTACTCAACAAAGAAATTTGAATCAGTTTATGCCATACGAGTTATTTCCTCCTTTAAAATATAAACGAATTATTTATTAGAGTAATTTCTAACTTTTCGAAATCATTGAATGCACTAGATATGTATAGGTATTATTGTGAGCTTTACGAATGCCTGTTGAAACCACATCAATTATATGCACATTCTCCATTGCGGTAAGATTAACACAATCGTTATTATTTTAATAAGACAAATTGCATATAATCGACACCAACAATGTTGCATTTAGATAATCTACAGAAGAAATGTTAATAGTTTATATTTACTCTCTATTAATTACACAAATTATTGTGTAGAAGAGGTTTTTATCTGAAAAACAATCAAGTGTCAATCACGGCGGGTCCGAGATATCGCACGAATTCTCACGCTGATCGACTTTGGAAGCACGCCACCTGGTGGAACAACGCTTTTTATTTATCAAGGACTAGCCAGGACTCTCTGGTACATAAAAATCATTCGCAATAGGTATGCAAGTAAAAAATCCTTAGCGAATGTGAAGTACACGTTTCGGAAGCGAGATTTTAGATTTTTTACCGAGACGCATTTTAAGTTTGATTATATTACACTGTGTTGTGTTTCCATTATAAAATTGTAAAACACGTTATTGAAATAAAACATGTACCTAATCGATCATTTAAACAATTGCCTCAATGGGAAAAGAATTAAAAAAATCTTTCACTAGTGAACTGAAATTATATTTTAAAAGTAATAAAACACGTGAAGCTCAATTTTTGACTACTGTTGATGATATATGATTATAAATATAAAAGATATTTTCAACAGAATTAAAGTTTCTCATACAACATGTGCATTTTCTCCCGAATTTTCCATATACGGCATGGTCACTCTACTCTACCATAGACTGCAGTTAAGTTAGTGTTCCGCGTAAACGATCTCGATTCTCAGAATATCGATGTATATCGCCGTCGTAATGATACGGTCCGATCCACGCACACCGACAAATTTGAATGCAAACGGTTTATACTATACAGAACAAAGAAGTTAAGATATCATAATTTATCAACACTTTAGTTCGACGAATCGATTAATTCAATGTCGTTCTATGAGTTTTTATGCCATGGTTTTTCGTTCGGAAAATTGCATGAAAACAATGGTATTAATCAGTCATGATTAATCAACGAATAAATAACTTTTTGGATAATAGCACACCTTTGTACGTCTAGTTCCTTGGAATTACTCTCAAAAGTGTCAAACGAAAAGCACTTAGGTATAGGTAGGTACATACAATAAAAAACGTATTAGACTATTACTAAGGGCACAAAAAGAGGTGACAAATTTTGTATGTTTCTATGTTTTTTTTTTAAATTTTTATTGATTATTCTATTTATCAATCTTGTAAATATTGACTCGTTCGCAACCTATCCTATTATTAATTAAAAAAAGAAAAACACCAAGGTAAAGTTGTTAAAAAAATCATATTTAAAATGAATTGATTTTAAATCGTCATTCAATAAACCAAACTTAGTAAAATGTTAAAAAAAAAAACAATATTAAAAGACACCAATTCAACTCTACACCATTCCTTGTTTATAAACTGGCTACCGTTTAATAGAAGCCGATTTGATTATAACCACAATAATTATGTATCTCGATAGTGGGTTGACGTGAAGGCGGGTATACATGCCATGCATATACATGTGTTGATAGTAATGCAATGTTCGTATCAGCTAAGTATAGATCGTCATTACCGATGTGACAGCTAATACAGCTGTTATTTACTGTGACAAGTAAGCTTTCGAGCAAAAACGTTTACCATACTTTTTGCGTTTAAAAACACTTTTATATACTAGCTTATTCAATTGCTTCAATTGTTTCAACCACGTTCACTACGAAAAAAGTAGGTAACTTATGTTTATCCTGGTGTGGTAACTTATGGTTATCCTATATGTGTTGGACACACATATAGGTCATTTTAGCCATTTCCGACCAGTACTTCTTGTGTGAAAGAGTCTCAAAGATTCATCCATCCTCAATTTTCGTCTTTTTTGCCTTCCTAAGGTTATTTTTGACGACCCGCTTGGCGGAGCGGTCACCATACCGGTCTGACGCGCAGTAGGTCCCGAGTTCGATCCTGGGCCAGATAGGCGTCTGAATGATGAATTTGAATTCTGTTCTAGTTCTAGGTGTTTGTATATGTAGTCGTCTTTGTGTCCATGGTACCCACCGCACAGGAGAAAATGCTAATGGCCATTTGTTTAGAAAGCGTTTTTAGCCATATAGCTAAAGTAGAAATTATATGAGCTGTAACAACGCCGGAGTTATATGTAACTGCAAATATATAAATAGCAATACATAATCATATGGTACGCCAAACTACAATCGTGCAGTTTCTAGGTGGAGAACTTTGGTCTCATTTAATTGTTATGTACGTATTTTTTTAGAAAAAAAAATAAACATTACAATAATAATTGAGACAACGTAGTAACAATTAGTCCAAATTGATGTCTTATTCACGGATAATGTTTCCTGCCACTTAGACTTTAAAACAGTCTAAAAGCATGTCTCTGTGCATATTAGTGCTTATTATTTCCCGTATTTAAAGCTTCGTAATGCACTTTAATATGAAACAGAATTCTATCCACATTCAACCTTATATTCTTGTAATAACGACCACATGACAAATGCTGAAATAGTGAATTATATATTTCAGTGTTTCTCAAAGTTGGGTACCTCCATACAGTCCGTCGTAGGAGGTACGCGACAAAGCCAGTTTTACATCTTCAATTAAATTTAAATTAAACAAAATTGTTACATAAATGGACTGAGCTACGATAAGAAACAAGTCCATGTCAAGTTATTTTTTTTGTAACAATTCCAATTTTGGGTCTATCGATTTTATGTCCGTTTCTTAAAGGGATCGTAGTTGTTTCGTACATAAAGTAGGGGTACATGAAGCTGTAAGTTTGAGAACCACCGATACAGATGTATTCCAGTTTATAATATGCAACATTATTCGCATCTGGTTGGGAGGTGCCTCGGCATAATTAGAGTGCGGCAGGTCGCACGATAACTAGTCTTAATAATGATAATGACGAGAAGTAGACCCGCCATCTTGGAAGCGATGGGGACCGGGGAAAGCTCGCAATTAGAATGTTACCCAGATCACGATACGCTAACTCATTTATGACGTTTGATAGTTCTCTTGAAGATATCGAAACTATAAACGAGTTGGTACAATTTGGAATATATCGCATGCTTTACAAGTGCTGCAGGATTTTTTATAAAGCCAGTAAACGAGCATGCACGATGGTATGTAAGTAATCACAGACACGCAAGGATAAGTGTAGCAAGTCTATATAGAGCAGAGGTTCGACAATTTCGTAAAAATGTCAAAATAATCGTAATATGGTAAAAATTGTAAAAATATAAAGAAGAACTTTAAAAGCCACATATCGTCAGTAATATTAATGTAAAATCCTAAGTTCTACTATAATGCCGACCACAGACGTGTTGCCAATTTAGACTAAGATGACCTCACATGTCATCCGTCATCCACACCTTTCACCCAAAAGCAAAAACGCCGGTAGTAACTCCAACCCTCAGGGTTCTATCAGCTGTTAAAGGAATGTTCTATTTATGCCGTTTCTTCTTCGATCACTTAAAAGTTAATTCATACACCTATAAAATTGTGAAACAGAATCCACGACATAAAATATTAAATCAGTTGTAAGACCACCGAAATTAAACAATTATTTATGGAAAATCATATTAAAATCGTTATTTATAAAATAAACTTCGTTAAAAACAAAGTCTTTTAAGTAACAATATTAGAGAGACAACACGAACGAAAACAGTTTTTTTAAAACATAACAGTTAACAATGTTATTATATATACCATTTTATAACCCATTCCAACTAATTTGAAATATGTCACCAGGCTTATTCTATATCACAAACCAACCTACGGTCGAAAATCTTTCATAATTAGACAATTTATCTTCCAAATGAGCAGCGGAAGATCACTTGTGCCGCCATTTTATGTCGTGAAATGCTACAATGTATACTCGTAAACTGTATTATATGGATCATAAGATTTAAAATGCGCCGAATTAAACGAATCCATAATAAAATGACTCAGCTACTACAAAACAGTTAAAGTTTCATTCAAGCTATTCAATAATAATAAAGCTAATGTGTTTTATTATGCAAACTTAATTAATTATATTTTATGTGACTCTTTTGTCACTGTACGCGCAGCGACATCTATTAAGTTAATAAGAAGATGAATAAACATCACAAAGCAGACCGATTTCTACGAGGAACCATTCACTAGATTATGATGGATTTGTTTTCAATTGCTTATATGGTGCACAATATCTGTGAAAGGTTACACAGGCTTGTGTTTTTCATATTAGTATTTTGCTTTAATTTTTATCTGTCCCAAGACATGCAAGATCACTAGCGAAGTTAGATAGATTTGTCAGGAATATTTGAGTCTAACTAGCGTATCAAATTACGGTGCTACTACGCTATATTACAATACGTTTTAATCAACACCAGCTCACAGGGAATAACAGTAAAAGATAAAAATATTACGGGAATATTAACTGTGAATATACATTTTATTCGTGTCATTAAAAAATGTGCACGAGCCTTTACAAAAATTGTTTTAAGATGATTGGAAAATAATCCGTCTTTCATCAATTCATCTACTACTACCTATGATATAAGAACAAACATATTAGCTTTAAATACTTCATAATATGCATCATGAAAAACTCAATACGGATCTATATCTATATGTAATATATCGTTGATTGACAAAACAAGTATCAAATACCAAAAACAATTGCACGACATTGATTGACAAAAATTTATTCCAAAAAATATTTTGTTGAACTATTTATAAACAATTTTAGATTATTTGATTACCTTGACAATCTAATTATAGCTTAGGAACGCCATTTATCATGGAATAGTAGAATAGTGCAATGATTACTTACAAAGAATTGTGAAGGTGACACGTGGTGAACAGTAAGGGGAGATCAGAAGTGTGAGCACGCGTCGGTGTGTGTACAAACATATTTAAATTAACAGGGATTTTATTCAGTAGAATATAAAGTAATAGAACTATACAACAAATTATATAACTATATATTTATTATTTATATTGATTTGCTGTAAAATTATTACATCTCACATGCCTTTGAGAACTTATTTCTTTTTTCGAAGAAAAGAATTCAGGTGTGATTTGTCGCGATGTTTTCCTTTACCGTGATAGCAAGAAATGATTATTTTGTAATAGATACGACAATTTGCAAAATCTGAGGTAGGTGACATTCGAATCAGGGACTCGCTAACTAATTCCGGTTAAGTGGCAGAGTTTTAAATATGTAGATTACTGTAGATTATTAATGGACCTATCACTGCAGCTCTGCATTCAGTTCCACAAGTCAAGAGCAGTAAAATGAAATGAAATGTCTTTATTTTGTATAGACCTACGGTTGCACTTACAAATTGTCATTTACAATATTTTATCTTACACTACCACCGGATCGGAAATATACTTAAACCAACTCTTCTCTTATTGCAAAGTGAGGTACCCCTGGCTCGTCCTGATGAAGTGCCTTCAAATATGACGATTGATATCATGTCAAGTGGTGTAAGTACAAGGGGAGACCAAAGTATGCGCACGCGCCTCCCCGTGTTTGTAAACATTTTTATTTCAATGGGGAATCGGTATCGCTTTGGATAAAGAAATGAGTTTATAAAAGTACTGATTAAACACACATTCTATTTATTCATTTAATTGTCTATAAATACAAAACAGAACGATTAACAATTAATCTGATTACGTATTTTACCTTTAGAATAATACAATTAGTTTGGTTACCATAAAAAAGAATAGTAAATATTTTTTACAAGATTGGACTATTTTTTGTTTTTTTTCTAATGCAGGAGGAGCATGCAGTCCAAAAATCAGAGGTTGAGGATGAGGTAAGCCGAGGCAAACGAACTTAGTCTTTAGAATCAGCAACGCATCTGTGACCCTGAAAACTAACCTAAAAAGCACAGATAAGCAGTTAAACAATAAACAAATCATACCCGCGGGACGACTCACGTGGCGGAACGGTCACCATACCGGTCTGACGCGCAGTGGGTCCCGGGTTCGATTCCCGGCCAGACAGAAATATGAA
>DWNE01006901.1:0-12687 GCA_018249875.1 Cecropterus toxeus
AAAAGTGAGCCGGCAACCACACCCTTCCACCGAAACGCAAGAACTGCTTCACGCTAGAAATAGGTGTGGCGTTGGTATTTCCCCGGTCGAACTACATTGGTTCTACCACCTGTTAAACCTAAGGTTGTCCACAGATTTTGCTACTCCTGAATAGAGTTAGTCAAACCTAAGGTTGTCCAAATTTTTCTACTCCTGGATAGAGTTACCAACAGTTCGTCGACAAAATATAGTTTTTATCAAAGTAAGCTATAAAAATATAGTATACATTAATAACATATAGTATTTTATGGGCAAAACATAATATGTAGACAAAAATATACTTATATTTCAACAAAGCAATGCTTATTATGAGTCTTTTTGAAGAAAAATTGGCATGCTTCTATTAAAATTATTAAAGACGTGTATACTTTGGATTTATTTGTTAAATTTCGGTGTGGAAAATACAGTATTTTTGCGTTATTTATTTAATAGTATATAATACGCATATCCGAAATATATTATAAACTTTATATTATAGTACAATTGGCCATCCTACTCCTGGATGAAGATAGAGCGCATAATTATATGTCCCTTAGGTACTACACCCTTAAAATCAACGTAAAGGAGTTTTTAACCTTTATTATTGGGCAAAGATGTTAACAATAACACAGCTCGAACGAACGAGGTATTCGAAATATTTGAAGGGGAAACGGTGTCTCGAAATATAATATGTTACTAGCTATGCCACGCAGTTTCACCCGTATTTATTAGGGAACAATCTAATAAAAACATACAAACATATCGTGATGTTATAATATATTTCACGATAAATTTACTATTCTACTCAAAAATCATTTTTCAATTCGAATGAGCAATTCCTCAGATTAGCGCGTTCAACCAAACAAACTCTACTGCTTTATAGTATAGATTCATACACGGAAACCACGAATGGCCATTAGTACTCAAAAACGGATGCGCTAACAGAAGACGCGAAATCTATTTTTTCTATCGACTACAATCGCATATAAAGAAACTTTTAGTCGCGAACACAGGAAAATGATCATAATTATTTGAAAATAAGGAGCTTTGATTCTACTTATTCATATAGTTACTATTAATCTCAGGTGGTAAGTTATACCTAACTTATTTTATTATTGCAAAAGTCATATCACAACCTCTATGCATTTTATTGATGCTATTTTATAATTACTGAATATTTGACAACCCGCGTGGCGGTGCGGTCAACATAGCGGTCTGACACACAGTGGCTTCCGGGTTCAATCCCCGGCCAGACATCTGAATGATGAATTTAGATTTCTGTTCTGGGTCTTGATGTTTGTGTATTCGTTTTTGTGTGTAATCATTGCACCCACGACACAGACAAAAATCCTAGTATGGGGCTATGAGTGTAGAAAGCGTGCGTTTTTTTATTTATCAGTAAAAAAAAGAATAGCGTTCGTACAAACAAACATTTATTCCTGTTATATTAGTAGCACAGATATAGATCAATATAGATTAATCGAGTTGTTATTTAGCTTGGAATTGTAAGGTCAATCATTGCGATCTATTAAGTCGGCGAAGAAAAATAACCGTAAAGCTACTACGATAGGATTAGACTTTGTTTGTTGTTCGACCTAAATCTTCGTTTATGGTGTTTTATTATCTCAGCAGATACGGTTTTGAAAAAAGTTTATAGGTTACTTTTATCTTAGTAATAAAAGTCTTACGGAAGCCTTATACGCTACTATACTTCTTCTCTATGTCCTGTTTTGTTTTTATAGTTCTCGTAATGAAAGTTGAATTGGCACAGCTGCAGCTTTGTTAAGGTGGGAGTGTATCATTGGCGATCAGCGAAAAGAAGATTGGTTGGTCTCTGAAGTTTTTTCTCATCAAGAATAAATCCTCTGAAAATTGTAAAACAAACAGGCCATGTGTTTGAATAATTTTTCTTATTGCGCCTTTGCTAAAGAAGACAACAGAACCAAAACCCCTCATTATACATGTCTTTCGAAAGGTGGCAGAACCAGCATAGTTCGACCGGGTAGATACCACCATCACACCTACTTCTAGCGAGAAACAAGCTTCTTCAACATTCTAGGCCTGTTGCGGCACTTACAAATTGTTAGTTTTAATATTTTTTAAGCTACCACTGGATCGGAACACGTCTCTCACTAAGGAAATCCGGTAAGAAACTTAGCAGGTCTTTCTCTTTTTTGTACATTTTTTACTTAGCCCACCCTTCAAACCAGAGAAATACTCAACACTGCTGTTATAAAGCAAAAAAAAACTTTAAGTGGCAACTGCTACTCATGAACATCTGTTATCAACCGCAGATAAGATTAAACTTACAGAGGATGTTAGCCGTAGATGCGGTGATATCTCTGAAACTAACTTATACAGCTTCGTCTATTTTTCATTATCCATTCTCTCCAAATAGAACAAGGCAGCTTTTAATACCGCCTTCAGACAAAAATACGTGTGGCTTGGGGTTCAGAAGTCGAATCAAAGGCCTTGCCATTCTTATTATGTATACACACTTATGGCAAATAAACAAAATGATAACTAAAACATGTCTGCCGTTAATAAAACAGACATCTATAATGGGATACAAATCAAACCAGATGCTAGTAACATGATAAATGTTTTGACGATAAATTACTAATGATATACTTTGTAACCCTGAATTGACCGTTACCTATCTGTAAAATAAACGCATAGCTGGTATTTTAGACCACCACTTAAAAATATATATATAAATACAAAATAAATTAAAGAGAACTGATCGTGTGTGTGTATGCCATTCACACACGATAGAAGGGAAACTTAATAATGATAAAATTAATATTTATAAAAACATTTAATAAAATTTTAGGTTTTATTGCAATGCATTGGAAAAAAAACCTTGTAGTAGTATAAACCATTTTCTTGAATTTTATTTCATATTTTACATTACACACAATTTTACATAAAAGCCAATGCGATATATACATTAAGAAGTCTCTGAGAGGTTCAGTAGCCGAAACGTATCTCTTTTCGCCACCAATCGTATTCGACCTTAGAAGCCTCTATTGACTTGGAAGGCATTTACACAAAAGTCAGAAAACAATAATCCTTAAGCGGATGTGTATTAATTGGAAGGGTATTGTAAGAAAAAAAATAAAGCATTTTAACTTAGCCTTAGTTGATTATATAGATATAGATATCAATGGCTAACAGAGACCCCAATACCATATTACCAAAACAACTTTTTTGTGTCCTATGCATGGCAAATACTGTACAGGGCTACTCCAGTCCGGAAGGTGAAAAAAGATATTTGGAAATATTTTTATTAGAATTTCAAATGCCAAAATGTTTAAATAAATAAAAATCTGAAATTAAACGACCGGGTTTATTATTTCTGGGATTGCTCTGTGCTCGTATTGATTGCGCCATTGTAATGCTGAATATATTGTGTTATACACAATAGATACAACATATTGCTCTATGGAGACGGCTGTCGAAGTGTCTAAATACGAACCTGATTGAAATTTCATTCCGGTTGTAAGGCGGGAAGCGTGAACACTGAAGTGTTACTAAAAATATTTAGTGAATGTGTAGACATGTCGATCATCAGCAAAATATTTGGAAAATAAATTAATATTTTGGATTAATTTGGTGGTTATGTAATAAGAATTGTAAAAATGTATCTGTTATAACTTAATACGCAATGATAAAAGAAATGTTTAGGTGTAAGGAGATGCAAAATGCAAAATGATTTAAACACTGAGACGGAATATGAAACCAGGACAAAGATGTCAGCGAATGCAACGAACTACACTAATATCGAGGATATGACAAAAATCCCATGGTGTGTAGGGATAGCAGTATCATTGGTGACAATCTTAGTGCAGTTTATTTTTCTAGTGAGAGTTCCAAAATGTCGGAAGTTCGACGAAATAGTTCTGTGTCAAATGTCTTGTGCGAGAGTCTTGTACAATGTGTGCGAATTTGTGATAAACTACTATACATCGAACTTAAAAAATATATACCTGTGTATCGTTTATGGAGCGTACTATCACATGGATTTAGTTATACTTTCCTGGACGTGTGTTTTTACGAAGAACTTATATGACAAGATCGTGTTGGTGTTCCCTATAAAAAAACGATATCTACTTCTGTCTTCTATAGTAGCGTGGTTCTTACCGTTGCCATTGTCTTTGCTTTGTCCCATTTTATTGCAACTTGATAATTCGCGGTACTTCCACATACATTACAAAGTAATTTTTTATCTTGAAGTCTGCATTGTTGTTATAAACATAGGAGCGTTTGTTAGGATTCTAATAGTGGCTGTCAATTATAAGAGCACCACTAGAAGTATTGGGAAATATATCAAAAGTGCAGTGATTGCTTTTATGTTAGTACTGATAACCGGAGTTCAAATATTAGTAACGAACCTAACTGCCTTCTTGTACATAGATGTAAGAAACGATTTGATTGTATACATTTTTTGTGTGTTCAACTCATATCAGGTGTTAATTATTTTTGCCATTTTCTTTTTGCTTGTACGTGGAAAAATAAATGACACTAAAGCAAGCTCGTTGAGATTAAGCCATCTTACTGTAACAACAAGTAAATGAAACTTATTATATATGTTTAGTTTAAATTGTACGAAAGTGATCTCGCAGTGGTAAACTTAATTAAGCATTAAAAAAATTATAACCTGTTATTTATAATATAATTAAAATAATTTTAAAAGTCATAATGTCATCTTCAATATTATTAACAATGACCCTAATTCTTACCTATTTCTATACTTAATATTATGAGGCAGAAGAGTTAATTTCTTTTGTTTGATTGCGGTAATTTCTGGAAGATTTGAATAAATTTTCTAGGCTATTAAATAGATATGCAAAATCACAGAAAACTTTCAAAACTAGGTCTTTCATCGCGTGCAGTTTACAATATATAAGTTTAATATATTTTATTGTTGTAGTATTTTTTTATAGGTTTCTTGTTTTTACTTTTTAATTAATTTATTTCTGTAAATATCTCAATCGATGTAATTGACCACATATTAATGCGTTTATAATGATACTAGAAATTACACGCGGCAGCGTTCGCATGAGCAACGTTTACGACGGCAAAGAATAATGTGTTAGTTACAGTTCTTGAACTCAAATATTAATTTGTGAGCCAAATTTTATCCAAATCCGACCAGTAGTTTTTGCCTGATAGCGTAACAAATATACATCCACACCAGCCCTTATAATATCAATAAGATAATAGTATTATAGTATCCACCTTACGAGGTGGATACAAAATTACAAACAGCTGACTCACTGGCTATGCAGAACATCATTTCGAATACTCGCGATTGATTTGTTACGAGTTACGATATTTGCGCACGCCTTTATCATTTTTTTCCAGACATCGCAATTAGTTTTGATCCCAATTGCACTTACATATACTTGCATATACTAACTACCTTATTATTTATTTTTATGTTAATTATTGATTGATGAAGAGTATCTGTTTAAAGCACTTACTTTTTATTTATTAGACGTAAACGGCGAAATAATGAGACTCACGTACGTAGCTCACTCACTCACGTATTGACATAGAAAAAGACATAGAAACATGAAATTTTAAAAAGAGGTTCCTTTTATGACGTAGACATCAGCTAAGAATGGATTTTCTGATATTCCACCTCTAAAGATTCATCCCAAAATTACGTTAAAGGATTTTCCGATGTTTTAACCCCTGTACCACCCGTGTAAATTATTAAATTAAAACAGCAGTTCTCAAATTATAAATATTTTTTAATGCTTATATATATTTGAAATGTGACGTTACGAAATTCAGGACCCCTCCCCACCCCTTTGTTACACTATGCCACAGTTCATTGACCCCCTCCCCCCTTGTCGTGTGATATAATTTATAGGCGACCCCTGAGGGGGTTAAATAGAGAACGAAAGTTTGTATGAAAGTCCGTCAACTCTGATGTAAGCTTGACGAAATCCAGTATTTAGTTTTGTGGTTTGATATACACAATTATACATATATTTCGCCGTTTTCAAAAAAATTAATACCTAAGAGGGTCAAACAAGGGTTAACAGTTAGAAGACCTAGAATATTGATGCACGCTCAGTGAAACTTGGCATTAAGCTTTATGATTTGTTAAAATGGAATATTTATTTCGCCGGTTTTTGATATTCTACCTCTAAGGTGGTAAAATAAGGGTTGCAAGTTTGTTTGCAAGTCCGCCAATTTTGATGCCAGGCAAATGAAACTGAATGTTTGACTTTGTAGTTTAATATGATAAAACATTTATTTTTATATGAAAATAATCCCTTAAGGGTTAAATAGGGGATTAAAGTTTGTATAAAAGTTCTTCAATTTGAATGCAAGCTCAGTGAAACTGGAAAATAAGTTCCCTGAGAGTGGTTGCAAGATTGTTTGAACGTCACTCAGTTTTGATGCAATCAGACTTAAACTTAGTATTTGGCTTTGTGGTTCAATATAATAAAATATCTACTTCCCTGATTTTACATAATTAATCTCAAAATGAGTTAAATTGGAGGTGAAAATTTGTATAAATTCCGCCAATATTATTGCCATTATTAATATGATATGACATTTATGTCATTGTTTATGGAAAATCAGCTCCTAAGAGTATAAAACGTATTATATACTCATAGGAGTACCAAATTATATCAATCTATGGATTGACATTTTTTTCCTCCTGTGAGTATTTGTATTTGTTTGGTAGTCCGTCAATTTTGATTTGAGCAGAATGATATTCAGTATTTGGCTTCCTGGATTTATTTCATGGAACGTCTAATTCACTGTTTTCGTAAAATGAGGATTAAATTGGGAGATTAAAATTTGTTTTTAAAGTCCTAAAGTCATAAAAAAGATCTCGTCAATTAGAAATAAAGGAAAATCTATTTCAACGTTTTTAGAAAGTCCTTTAGAGGAAAAATAGGTGTTGGAAGTTTGTTTGGAATTCCACTGGTTTAAAAAAAATCTTAATTAATTCTATAACTCCTATTCTGTCTAGTATTAGGCTCTATTGGTAGTAGTTATGTTATGGGCAAATCAAGGACTTAGAAAGACTTTTTTGGACTTTTTTGGAAACGTTACCTTGGACGGGTTAAGATGAAGGTTGAAATTCTGTCAATAGGAGTTCAAATCCAAGGAGTAGGACAGGGATGTAAGAACTAAGCTCTCAATCCGTAGCCGGAGAAAAGGGCGTCAGCGAAGGATAGATCCTCATTCTCTTCCTCGTTCCTTGTGGTAGACCACTTCAACTTTCTAGTCCCATTAATAAGACTTAGGGCACTGAGTCTTCCATCGCCGTGATTTTATTGCCTCAACAACGCGCTTGCGTTGTTCCCGAGCACATTCTGAAGATAATTGAAAAGGAGTTCCAGCTTCATCTCAGAGGAGGGGAAACTCAAATGGGATTTAACGCCGGCCAACGCAAAAGTGTGAATTCAGTACAAAGAGAAAAGTATGAACCCGGGATAAGCCACGAGAAAAAGGTATCCAAGAGAGATATCTCTACAATGAACGAGTTTAAAGTCTATATAGGTATTAAATAGTTTTGAAGTTATAAATGTCAAATGTTCTTTCTCTGTAGCTGCATGTTCATCAACAATCAGTATGTCTACAAACACTCATACTGCTAGTATACAATAAAGTAAAAAAAAAAAAACGAAAAAGTTTCAGAAATAACTGTGATAAGTGTTTTTATTTTTATGTTATATATGTATGTTAGATGAATCGTTTCTCAATTCTGAAATACTTACAGTTCCTTGTTACATACTAGTTAATTGGGAACAAATTTGCCAGACAACGGTGCTTAATTACAATTTGGTTGGAAAGGGATTATTTCAAAAGGATGCCAGATTCGCTGTTATTTCGAATAATTGTAAATTTTACTCTGTCTACTACATACTTCTTAAGGTCGTATTACTTAATGTTTATGTCTTGTTCCTCTGGCGACGTATTAAGTCTTGTTTTCTAAATCAATATGTTTAGAGTATGATAGGACCGCAGTGCAATACGGTGCTAGCTTGAGATCTTTCCGACAATTTTGTAAAATTTCCTAGGTCTCAAAAATCCTTAAATATATAATGAGTTAAAAGATAAAATCTACATTTTTTCGAATAGCAGCATGATAAATTTATACTTATAAAGGTGTGGTATTGGATTCTCTACTGTAGATTTACCTTCGTATTTTTGTAGGTAATATACAGATTTGAAGATATATCAAATAGAAATAATCTAAAGTAGAGCAGCGATTTACGTTAATCTATTACCCCCTGTATTGATGTTCTGAAACAATCGTATTTGATTAATAAATGACGCGCCGTAGTCGCAAGGCCACGGTCGGCGTCCGTTCCTCGGATGTAACGCCATCGCCGTAGTAGCGCGCCAAGCGGCACGAAATACACCGCGTTATTTTATCTGTGGAAAACGCTAGTCTGTGCGTCAAAACAGCACGCGAAAACGGCCGGACAGAAGTGACGAACACATTTTTTATCCGTAAAAAATAATTATTATTTTAATAAATATGCATGTTAAGAATTTGCTCGGTTTCAATCCAAAACAAAAAAAGTGGTGAGCTAAATTATTATATAAGTGTAAACATGAACGATCATTATGAATGACTGGACACTAATTTTAATGCGACGGTAAATTCAAATAAAGTGCTCGATTCTTAGTGACTAAAATAGAACTATTACAAAGCGATGCATCAAACATACGACCATTTAACGGAATAATGATTTGGATTTCACGAAGCAGAAAATAGACGTTTTTATTTATCTGTGGCATTTTTCTTTTTACATTTAATTAAGCGCTTAGTCATTTGGATTGGTCAGTTATTTCTGTCTTGCTGTGGTAGATTTAAAGATGCTTCCCTAGCTATGGAGTGTTTTAGATAAATCTAGAAATACATGCGTTAGGTAAGTTTTTGTTTATATTTTTAAATTTTAATATTATTCAATTTGAAAAGTTATTTATTTTCTATGTTCGCATTTCATTATGGATGGATATATATTTAACGAAATCGTCAAAAATATATATTATCAAAAACTTTATTTCCTTTTATTGTTTTTTTTGGTTAAGGTAGTTTCGATATCCTTGAAATAAAATCAATATTCTGAATTTATTTATATACCAGGGTTATCTAAAATGTAAATGTAATAAATTTAATATTATTATTTTATTACAGCTAATTCAAAGCCTAAAATTAAATAGTCACTTATTCCCTGGAATTCCCTATAAATACACAATGAGTTACAGAAACCCCAGGTCTTTCGGCACGCTAAAACGTAAACGGTGATCGTTTAGTGAAACGTAATAAACTGTAGGTACTTTCTAAGTAGTCAGTATTAGAAAGACTACTACATGTACCTGTACGTGTTCTTTTTTTATAAGAATGAAGTAGCAAAACGAGCATCCACCTGATCGTAATTGGCTACTGCCGCCCATGGACTTCTGTAAGCAACTTATATAGAACATATAGAACAGGGGTTCTATCTGAAGTCGATCACTGATGCGTTACCACTCTTGAGAACTGAATAACTTTTGATTAGCAATAAATAAAGTAAATTGTTCAATGAACATTACTATAAAATAATAGTAATAATAAAATAATAACGCTTTCTACACTCATAGCCCCACACTAGGATTTTCTCCTGTGTCGTGGATGCCATGACACACAAGGACTAATACACAAACACCCAGACCCAGAACAGAAATATAAACTTATCATTCATATTTCTGACTGGCCGGGAATCGAACCCGAGACCCACTGCGCGTCAGACCGGTATGGTGACCGCTTCGCCACACGGGTCGTCATATTATAAAAAAAAATTATAAACGCAAGTGAAGCCGCGATGAGTAGGTAGTTTACAATGATTTTGTACTTCCTGGTACCAGTAGTGATTACGCGTTTCCGCTCCCGTCTTAGTTCGCTTGTATCTCTGGTTGGTACTTCAATTTAAAACAATATGATTCGAAATATTTCGCGTTCAAAATTGTAAAAATTATCTACGATATTTTAGAAATACAATAAGTTAGTATTAATTCGTAGTAGTAAATAATATAAAACACTCAATATCCAATGAAGTACATACTTAGTAGAACCACGGTAATAGTATCATAACTATTACCGTGGTAGAACGATAAGGACCGAATTCATTTCAGAAATGATTTGCTACATGATAGATGTAGGATATTTTCAAGTACTTAACTTGAACATATCTCATCATATCTCATAGCCCCGAATTAGGATTTTCTCCTGTGTCGTGAGTAACCGGACACAAACACCCAGACCCAAAATAAATCTAAACTCATTATTCAGCTGTCTATCTGGCCGGAGATAGAACCTGGAACCCAGTGTGACAGACAATATGTCGACCGTTCCGCCACACGGGGCGTCGAAGTATGCAACGTGTCTTATCTTGAGTTAGAATGAGGTAAACAAATCCATCTGGATAACTTATTTTTGTTAGCAAAAACAGTTATGGCCTTGTCGAGCGAGTATTAGATGATGAGTTATAAAAACCAAAAACAAAACAACACATTAGTAAGATAGAATCATATTTAATATTCCTACCTCAATTTAAGCTTACTAAACGTTTTATTATGTTATGGTCACGGCGAAACTGAGTGACCAGTGACAGTTTCGCCGTGACCACGATCCATGTAACTGTGTCGAAATATCGGGAAAAACAAAAATTAAAAACACCGCATATCGTGAGTACCCGTAACATATTAAAATGTATCAATTTCGCAATAAATCTAAAATCTAATTAGTCTAAAATCATAATACATCACAATCCAACGTGATTGTTAGCATCGATTTTTTTTTATAACGTTGACTATTTGAGACTGCTGAGACATCAGTGGGACAATAATGGGTTGACGATGATTGAAGTAGTTAACGAGCATGCAGATCATCTGATGGTAAAAGGCTCTGGTCGCAAACATATATTACCAACAGACCTGACATGACCTGATATGTTTCCAGATAAAATTAGAGTCTTACCTGAGGGTCACATGTGTGTTGCTATTTCAGGAACAGCAAAAACTAACTAAATTGGAACGGCTAAATTGGAACGTCTTGGAAAAGTATGTGTCCTTTGTCACACTCTTCAACCAAAGCCGAGCAGCGTTTAAAACTGAGAGAAAATAAGCGTGGCGGTGGTGTTTTTGGAGTCAGACCCAATACCGTCTTTACCATAAGGGCACACGGGGCCAGTGTCTAGGGCCCCCAGCCTCAGAGGGCCCCGAAGGACCGACTATTTCTCTCACAAAGATTTGGGGGACGCCAAAAGATTTGGCAACCAAGTTATATATTGTCGTTTTTTTTAGTCGTCAAGTTAGATATTGTCGGTTTTGTTTTGGTTAGATATTATCGTTTTTTTGTTTTGTCAACTAAAATTTTTGATTTCTTTTCATTCTAAAAGGGCCCCAAATTCTTGTGTGCCCAGGGCCCCAACATAGTCTATGACGGCCCTGGTCAGACCCCAAAGGGTTCTATCACCTTCTTACTTGTTTCTGGCATGAAGCGTTTCTACATAACGGTGGAAGGAGGCGGCTCACTGACATGAGCTATTGTAACCTCACAAGGGTGGGTATGCTTCTGTAGTCGTCTTTAGGTAGACAGCTTTAGGCAAAGCAGTTGGATTGAATTCTTGTGCTAGTAAACTCCTATTTACATTTGTGGAGTTTCTTATCGATGTATGTATGTATATATGATGATGGTGTATAAGAGGCAGTGACTACCATGAGATGGACTGCATGCACGATTGCTTATTCTACAATTTAATAAACACAAGGAACTTTGAACATCTCTCAAAATATTATGGCCTGACGATTTCTTACTTTTTTTTCGTTTAACGCTATAAAATTAATTGTACTAAAATAACATCAAAAACAAGTTCCTCGTTTACGTTAACATCGTAGTTTTTTCAAAGTACCATAAATGCCAGTTCTTGGCAATAAACGTATGGAGCGGAATATTAAATTGTTGACGGCATGTAGACAATGATGATATTAATATAAGCCATGATCAAGATAGAGCACGCTCTACATCCGCCATACTTGACTCTATATCAGAAAATTAAATTAAATTTTACTTGAAATTTGCTATGAATATGTTTCAAAAAAAAATAAAATAATATGTGGCTAACTGTTTACGTTTTCACATTTACTATATAAGACATATGTGCGAAAACGTAAACGTTGATTGTTTTGTGGAAATCTCTTACTAGGAACACAGAATGATTAAAGACCTCAATAGGTAGAGACAAACTTCATAGGACATTGTTATGTAATAATATAAATAACAACTGAAAAAGAACAACAATACCAACAAACAACACAACAATAACAATAAAAAAATTAGCAACAGCACTTTTACCGAAACGGAAGAACTGTTGTACGCTAAAAAATACGCCCATTTACCATCCGACTTAAACCTTGTAAGCCTATGTTCCTAATATTCCATTCATACTAGTGGCGTAGGCTTACCCCGCCCGGGCCGGAAGTTGAACTCGCCAAACATTATACAAATTTTGACGACCAAAAAAACAAAAAGGACAATATTTAGCTTGACGACCACAAAAAAAAACGACAACATCTAACTTGATGACAAAACAAGCCGCCCCGCCCCCCAAATATGTTTTTGGCGCCCCTCAAAATGTGACGCCG
>DWNE01006902.1:0-12687 GCA_018249875.1 Cecropterus toxeus
TGAGTTATTTCTCCATTTGTCGAACACATCCTTTATGCAAATTTAAGACTTATACGTTTTTCTCATGGATGCCCTTGGGACCTAACTGTAAGCAACACCTTTGAAATAAAAAAAAAAATGTCAAAATCGGTCCACTCTAACCATCCATTTCGATCTATAAAACATAAAAAAAAAATACAGACGAATTGAGTACCTCCTCCTTTTGGAAGTCGGTTAAAAAAATGCTTTCAAAGTACGTAAAGTCTATCCATTGACACTTCGTCAACCCACAGCGTTGACGAAGCGTCCTAAAACTTATCCTGAGGCGAGATCCGTGTCCAGCAGTGGGTCAATAATGTGTAGATGATGACGTCAATTCCAAAATTTTCCTTTTCTGCCATGGAAAAAACAAAAACAAACATTTATAATTTTGTTACGTCCCATTGAAGTTATTTCTGGCTAGCGGCATTTATAGCTTGCAATTTCATACAATGAAATTCTATGGGATGTTTTGAACCCATTGCCCTCGCCGTTCGCGGAAGTGGCCGTAAATAGTGCTTTTTATGGAAAAATATAACTGTAAGGGGTTTTGGCGTTATTTTTTCGTAATCTCTTCTACAATTACTGCAAAATTTATTTTCAGCTTAAACTGCGATGTACATTGCAAAAGAACATTGAATTGGTTGATATTCTTTACAACTTTATAACGTTGATTCATGTTAAGATCATTAGATTCTTGACTACTGTTTTTTTTTTTATTTTGCAGGGTTGAAACTTCAAAAGATACACGGCATCGTGGGAGCGATGCCGGGTTGTGTGACATTTTAACTACACAAAATCCTGTTGGCCGTCATCGATGCTGCGAAGGGGATTGCGGTATTTCCTACGAAACGCAACTGGAGTCACCTGAACGTATTGCCTCATTAGGCTCCACCCAGGTGAGCGGCCAGGACAAGTTTGGTTTTTACGACGGTATGCGGCCATACATACCGTTGTCCTGCCCGTATCGCATGGCTGGACGCCCCCAGAAGCCCCCTTTCAGTCACCTTTAATGATAGGCAGGGGATACCGCACTCTAATTCTAATACCAAAACTACAGGAATGCCAATACTGAATCTAGGCCTCCTTTAGTTTAATGACAATAACATAGCTACATACTACAGTCCAAATGAAATTCGAATGATTCGGGTAACTCTGCCTTGTCACACCCTTACAAATAATTGTGTAATTGTATTTATTCAACTAATTTTTATTAAATGTAATTTAAAAACTATGGTTTACATGGTATCATGGGTCTTTCTTGACATCGGTTCTAATTATATTCTTGTTTACGGTTTCGAATAATTCAAAATAATTTGGGTAAGCTATCCTAAAACCAGAAAACACATTTTTCCTTGTATTTTAGTTACAGTTAAATTTACAAGGTGGTAGAATGAGTGGAGTTTAACCAGGGAGGTACAACCGCCACACCCATGTTTAGCGTGAAGCAGTTCTTACGCTACCTGGAATGGCGTAGGAGCAGGCTTACCCTAATTTATGATGTTTTCAGATTACATATAAAAAGTTATAAGCGAGAATGTTTCTATACATTACTTTCACTCTATCGTCATTAGTCATTTACTTTATAAATAGGTCTCCTTGTGTTAAAACTCAATCTCCAAACTCCATCCTTTAAATTATAATCAATACTTTGACTTCCTGCTGAATTTAAATGTCACAATTTGAATATAAAAAGATTGATTCGCAGTCGACAAATTGCTTTAAGACTTCAAATAAGGCTCCAAGCCTAACAATCCTGAATCGGCCATCGTTGATTCATTAATCATCAAATCCTCCTTCAAGCCTTTCACTCAAGTATCTCTCTTGTAACGGAATTTTCTATTAACATACAGTCTGACCGTAAAGTGGAAGCGATATTCTATGAATAGCTATTTCAAATCATTTTAAGTGAACACCCTAGTAAAGTAAACTTAACGCTTATAATTACATCATATTGTAAGTCTCAAGTGAAGACGAGGGGCTATATATATTTGTGGGATATGTATTGTTTACACTTATGAACGTCTAAGCTAAGTCTAAAGCGGATTAGTCAAAGTAGGTGCTACGTTAGCAGGGATTAATCAAAATACGAGATTTTAGCTAAATTGAAATAAAATAAACATTATTTATTTTGTGTAATAGACCTACAGAGGCACTTGGAAATCATCAGTTAGATAGTCAGAGAAGATCCTGCGTGGGACTTGGTACGTTTTTCTACGTTACGTGTACGTTTAATTTATTATCAGAAGTTGTTTATGACTAAGAATAAAGTATTATTTTGCTGATGACTTATATTTATCAACAGGGTTTATTGGTAAAAGCAATTTTTGGGTATTACGTTTCCCTTCAAGATTTAGGATTGAAGGTAAACTATCGGCAATTAATAACTTGATTTTTAAAAATATTAAAATCTAGTGATAATAAAAAATCTGGTGATTCATCCTTTATTTTCGAAAACAAAAAAATACGCATTCGATAACTTAACTTGTTTCTTTCTCACTATTCGTTATTCGCTACTCGCTTCTCGCTCTAACAATACGACGAGTCTTGTAATAGAATTTTCAACTTATTTTGTTGCAAAAAACTATCAATCATGCAGTCGAAATTGGGAGCAACGACCATTTGTCAAATATTTCGCACAGCCTCACTGTTTTGAATTACATGCTAAACGGTTTCTGCTTTGAATATTTATGGTGGTACGTGACTTATTGGATTTCTGAGATTTATTCTTTGATTGAGGGTCGACTTGTTATTTATGAGAGGGTTTCTATCTTAATAATTTGTATAGAATTCCGTACTGTTTCGTTGTTGGACTATCTCGTTCTCTATTCGGTCTTTGTAGAACTGTTTTGGTTCAAAGGATAAACGCTGTCTACACTAATAGTCCCACAGGATTTTCTCCTATATCGTGAGTTCCATGGACACACAACGATAAATACACAAACACCCGGACCCTCAGTCACGTTCCTGTCTGGCCAGGGTCGAACTCGGGAACCACTGCGTGTCCGATCGGTATGGTGACCGCTCCGCCACACGTGTCGTCAATTAAGGATAGCTGCTTTGACGAAGTAGTTATAGTTCAATCTCACATTCTTATTTATTCTTCATGAAACATGATGAAATTATCATGTAGCCTTGATTTTATCTTACTATCTTCTTTGTTCCAGGTCTTGATCAACAAGTATTATATAAGGACACGTGAAACCTAATCAAATAATTTTATTTTACATTCAGTGACGTATTTTGAGATTATAAATAATCTTAACAATAAACAGCATTTATTATATTAGTGGAAGTCACCGCCCACCTTCAAAAATACAAAAAAATACGTACCTATTTCTTGCGGGAAGCAGTTTTTGCCTTTTCGGTGGAAAGGCGTGGTTGCCCGCTCACTTATACAAATTTAATATGAGGCAACTATTTTAGTCCTCATGGGAAGCAACGGATCTGTGACCACTTACCATCAGTAAGTGGTCACAGATCTGCATGCAGCATGCAGCAGACATGCAACATGCTGCATGACAAGCAGCTGAGCATGCAGTTGCTCGTTTGCTGGAGGAGCAAACGAGCAACTGCATGCTCGTTTGCTCCTCCAGCCTCATAAAAAAAAATCATAAAAAATTTAATAGACAGATATATTCATTAAGTATAACTATATTATTGCTAGGAGAGAATAACTTAAAATAACCCGAGATTGAATGTTTTCAAAACTATCATAAAACATTTCTCAAAAAAAAATATTTTAATATGCTACTGGTACTCATGGTCGGTTTTTGATTTTTTTTTGCCAAAAAAGGATTCAAAAGAAAAATAAATTCATAAACCGCATATCGTGAGTACTCGTAGCATATCAAAATGTATCAATTCCGCGGTAATATCAGCTTAAAAATCATAAAAATATTATTAGATAAAATGAAAGAAAATGTTAACGAAAATCCGAAGTTTCCGTGAAACTAGCCATTTACAACACAATTCAACGGACGATTCTCACTGAAGCCAATAGATCTGAGGACAGAAACTCTGATAGTGGTATAAAAGCAATAAAACTTACCACATTCGCCTCCAACGGACATGTTGTATGTCGTTACAAAACTTTTTGTTTCATTCCATTCTTCGAACAATGTATTGAGATATCTTTTAGTTGGAAACCGATATGACGGGGATGTCTCATTGATGCCCATTGTGTGAACTTTTGCTGGATAATGTGGGTTGTGCGCTATCCGTGAAATGGTTTGACATTTCCCGTTGTCATTCAATATTTTATTTCACGTTTCGTTGAAAATTTTAAGAAAAAAAATCATAATGGCCTTATTCAAAAGTATATAATATATACAGTACATACTCGTAGTACATGGTCTGAAGTTGGCGGTCATATTCTCGTAGAACATAGTTTTATCGACATGAACTTCCGAAGTGTGTTGAGCGCCGACTTCGGGACTACACACTATGTACTGTTTATGTACTAAATCAATATTAGCTTATGTACTAAATCAATTATATTTAAATTATTTCATACTTTTTTGTGGCATGGAAGTCGGTTATATTTTTTTTTACAATACTGAAGTAGTAGACGAGCATGCAGTCCACTTGATGGTAAGTAGTAATTACCGCCCATAGACATCTGTAAGCAAATTCATATAGAACAGGGCTTCTATTAGAAGTCCATCACAGATGCGTTGTTACTCCTGAGGACTGAGATGTTCGCCTCATATACAATAAGTAAACCGGCAACCACACCCTTCCAGTGAAACACAAGAACTGATTTACGCTAGAAATTGGTATGGCGGTGGTACCACTCCGGTCCGGCATTAAAAAAGTTTAAAGCCGTCTACGTTTTGTGGGTAGGTATAGACTTTTAAAACGATTTATTAAAATAGTTAAATACTATTTTTTAACTATGATAGAAAAACTATGCGAACCATGAAAACAAAGACCAAATTTAAATAAAACATTTGTAGTAAGACATCACATCACTTTAACTCGTTTTAAAATAACTAAAATTATATGTGAGTAGTATTCTATTTGCTGTAACTTTCAGTACAATTTTATCCTTAATTTAAACATATTGAAAACGTACACATAAGCCATAGAGCCTCTTTTGTTATTTTGTTATTTACTTACAATAAAATATTTTGTATTTATTTTTAAGAACGAATCCGTCACTCAAATAATGTATTATTTGAAGTTCTTTGTGTCTTTGTATAAAGGCCTTTATTTTTCTTTCGGATGTAATCGAAGTAACACAATAAGAGCGGCTATAAGAGAAGATTTGATGGAAATCGGATAGTACAAACCAATGAGAGTTTGGAGTTTTGTAGCTGTTCAGAATGATGAACAGTATAATGTTATGTACTTTATCAAGAAAATGATCCCCACATAAAGAAGTTAATACATTTTGCTTGAGCATAGTTGTAGGTTTATTTAATAAAAACGTGAGATACCATCACCATACGAAACGTAAACGTAACGTCTACGTAAAGTAGTTCTTGCCTTTCGGTAAAGGGTGAGGTTGCCGGCTCACTTTTATATGAGACGACCATATAGTAGTGGATGCCGGCCTAAATGTGATGCAACTATGCTTTTTTTGTGACGGGGGGGGGGGGGACCTTCTAAAGGTACTTGAGGGAGACTCTTGGTTATGTGGGATTTTTACCCACTAAAACCCCCTCGGTGGCCTTTTCAGCGCTTGCAGGGGACTCCGGGATCTCCAATGGAACGCACCGGTGCCCCCTAGCATGGCGCCCATCACGGACTTATCTCTTGGGGGACGTAGTCTCAATTGTGATCATTACCACAGTTTTGTGATCATTTATATAGATATAAATATAGGCAGACCCACTTTTATATATGCAGTTAGTTACAGATATCAGATACATGCATACGCATTTGCGACTGCAAGAAAAAAAAAACAAAATATATATTCATAGTTTAAAATGGATTCAGTAAAGAAAAGTAAAAAAAGAAAAAAAATGCTGTAAAACTTAGGTTTACATTCAAACCTATTTGAATATTCCGTCGTTAAGTATGTATAATTAATTTTCCGTAATCGCCGAGATCAGACAGAGAGCGCGGATTACAACTAATTCCCTTTTAGTTAAGATGTTCGGTTTTCGCCGAACAAATCAGTAGTAGGTATAAAAGGTAATTTGTGAACAAAAAGGTATTTGAATTAACGTGTAAAACTTTAATTTTTATTTTTTGCATTCATATAAAAGTAATGTAGAGCATTTTTGCTATGGAAGTATCAAACGAGCGTGCCGCCCACTGATGGTAAGTGGTCACTGCCAATCTTAAGTGACATCTGAGTACCACCTGAGATTGATCATTATGTATACTCTAGTAGAAAATTACAGCGCTTAACACTACTTTTAGTAAACAGAAATAGCAGTAACGGTAGTGCAGTTTTTTTTTAATTTTTACTTGTTTTTAGGCATTATAATTGTTAATTCCGGTCTTAAAGTATTAAATCATATTTTGTCATATAAACCATTTTTTTTTCCTTGCGTGCTACTAAATTTATAAGATGAATATTGAACAACAAGTCTCATAAAAGAGTATGAAAAATCCTATTAATACCAATATTCTGTTCTCCAACCGATTCTCATCCCACGAAAAATAAAATCAAAATTCCATCCGATTTTAGCCATAGCGTACATATTGGGTACATTTGCACATACATAAGTTAATAATCCGCGAAACACGTATAATTAATTTATCGTAATCGCTATCCGAGGATTACCTACGAACCGGTATTGATACCGCAATTTACAGCTCGTACCGCATTAATTATGTGTTTTAAACCCCCTAATGCCGCCTAATTCCTCCCTAGTTAAGACGTCCCATTGGTAAAATTTGAATGCCGAATAAATATTTCGGAATCCTCTTTTCAAAGATCTCTAATTAGTAATCTTCTTCAGCGTTCGCGTTTGGTTGTACGTAGATAGTAATTCTATTCATTCATAAGCTCTTTGAAGTTCACTGTTAGACAAAAGCTGTATAATATTGATGTAACCAACCATCATATGAACTACTTAACGACCCGCATGGCGGAGCGGTCACCATACCAGACCCGGGTCCCGGGTTCGATCCCCGGCCAGACAGAAATGTGAATGATGAGTTTAGATTTCTATTCTGGGTCTGGGTGTTTATGTATTCGTCTTTGAGTCGATGGCACGCGTGTAGAAAGCGTGCGTGCGTGCGTGTATTATTGCCACCCATAGATATCTGTAAACAATTTATACAAAACAGCTGTTCTGATAAACGAAAGTCAATCACAGATGCATCCGTACTCCCGAGAACTAAGATGTTTTCCGCATATGAAAGTGAGTGGGGCCTTCATTATTCAAGTTACTTCGCCTGGCATGCGTGTAAGTGACCTCAGTAGGTGTTAGGGTTACACAGGAAGACGCCACTGCCTCGCATTCCTCAGTCCCCTGTTAAGACATTCACTAGAAGTTACCACTTACCATCATATTTAAAAAAAAGTGAGGGATTTGTGCTAGTCACGACCAACGCCACACGGCACAGACATGATTTAAAATATAACAGAGATTCTACGATATCGAAATTAAATTCGAAATTTTACGATTCGAAATCATATAACCGCGCGCGTACAATACTAGTTTGTTCGAATGAATACGATGAGACCTAACGGTATTTCCTTACGTGACGATTCCTACCATTCAACACCTACCACGAGCCGGATAAGGACATTGTTCAAAAAAAATAAAAAAAAAACGGAAATGAATATAAAAATTTTATTAGACTTAAGTTTAACATTGACAAAAACATATTTAATTCTGACATAATAACTTTAAAAAAATATATATAATACATAGACAAAAATGTTAAGTAGAAGAAAAAAATGTGTTACTTACAACAAATGTAAAAGGCAATAAATGACAACACAGGAAATTTCTATAATTTATTTGAAACACAAATATGTCACAGATTAGCATAGAACCAACTCCTATACCACAATTTACAGCTTGCACCGAATTAATTATGTGTTTTAAACCGCCTAATGCCACCTAATTCCTCCTCAATTAAGACACTCCATTTGAATACCGGAAAATATCCAGTAATCCTCATTCTAAAGATCGCTTCAATTAGCGCTCTTCTTTATTTATAAAGCATCATTATGGTTCTTTGTAAGCGATGTTACAATTATTCTTAATTTAAATATCATTATTAAAAATAATTTATCTTTATGTAAGTATTTTTTCAGGTTGCAAATGTTATAATAAATTGAGACATAAAATAGTCAATCACCATGTTAAAAAAAATTTAATTATATGTCCGTAATTGATACAAGTTTAATATATACGAGATTATTAGAAATGTTTAATGAGAATAAAACGATAAATACAGTAAAAACAATTTCATGGACCATCTATGCAATCGTTTTAGACTAGAAATGTACATACGATGAACGATTATTAAATAAATATTAATAATAATAAACATATATGTATCTAATGCCGCATTACACGCAAATTCGTTAATATTTGAAATCCGTTCTTTCGCTTTGCTTGGTTAAGCCCCGCGAAGTAGACAGCATGAAAACCAAGCATAATAATAATAATAATAATAGGTAGCAACTATCAATTTATAAATTATAATTTTCTTTCGCGGAAGTCGTTCAGTAACATTTATCCGTGCAGTAACACACACACGTAACCGAATAACACGCACAATGACAATCATAATATAAATGCAGATAAAATTTCAAATATGTGGACAAAAATGTGTGTTGTTTGATGGTCCTAAATCGATATATCGAAAATATAGAAAGGACGCCCGCATAATAATAACATACAATATATTATTACTAGCAATATGCGCAAACTAATAAATGGCGCACTGTAAAATTACATTGTTAGTATATTAGCCCCAAACCACAGTGTTTTCCGAATAAAATAACCGTTCGGCGTCTTCAGATCTTTACCTTGAAGACTCGTAAACGGAATATTATTTTAAGATATCGGTATTCAATTAATGAAATTGGAACAGCACTGTCGCCCGTAATTAATGAAGGCGATGAGCGCCCTCAGTGATCCTTGCTGATAGATCTTGAGATATCTCGTTAACTTCGTGTATTTATAAGGGCAAAGGTTTCTAGACTTACTAGACTGGACAAAGTGGCTACGGAAATATATCTGTATTTTTATAACATTTCTGAAGTGTTATAATTAGGTATGCTTTTTATTATATAAGGGGTACTCATGATATGTGTTTTTTTTTTTACTTTTTGCCGATATTTCGACTCAGTTACATGGATCGTGGTCGTGGTCGATGAAACTGCGGCGGTGGATACCGACTATTTACTACTGTGGTGCAGAGGATATTTATGAAAAAAAGGAATAATGGCCAGATTTACCGTGGCGACGGAGTCGCCACACTTTGTATATGACATGTATATATTTGAAATTTATGTAGAATTGTGTAATAAATGAAATAAGAATTATTAAATAAATAGTCATCATTTTCTGCAAAAAAATCGTCAATTTAATTTTTTCATTATACTCTACATTGAGTTCCTGCCGGAATCTTGACTTTTTGCATATAATTTGTACGAACACGATGTTTCACATCTGCCAGGAGTCCTATGACGGCTAACATTTATTATGTTTCTATTTTTATTATTAAAATTTATTAATAATAATTATGAAAATGTACATCTATTATAATTTTGTTTAAATAACTGTGCTATTTAATAGTAACGAAGACACATTTTATTCCCTCGTCATTTTTTAGTTTTTTGCCACTTTAGATAAAACCCATTAACCATACTCGCATTTTATAAATCCGCTGTCATTTTTACTATGTTTTTGACAAACAAGTTATATAAAATGCCCATACTCTCATAGTATAAATTCGACATAAAGAAATGGTTTTATGATAACCGTTCTGGTTATATCATAAAACATTTGAAGGCACATTAGAACAGGTATACAAGTATAAAAGCGCGTTCCTACCAACTAAGATTTAATAACTCGTTTTAATCTTACAGCTTAATGCCAGTAGACTCTAATACTCGGTTTAGTGACGAGTGGGTTCAGCGGAATTACTGCTTACCCGCAGGCTTATAATATGAGCACCTTCGTATGATATAAGGCAATGGTATACGGAATGATATAGAGATGGTGTACGTTTATGGGAAATGTTATGGGGAAAGGGTATAGCTGTGGGCATGGAATGAAATGAAATATTGCATTGAATTGATTAAGTCGGCGATAGATTAAGATAGAATATATTATATTATTATTATTTTTTTTATTATTACTATTTTATATTCTCTGTTTATTAGCTATAGTTATATATATATATTGCAATAGGAAAAAATTAATAAAAACGAGTCCGATTTTATCAACATTTCCCTACAGAAGCAATAATTAAGACGTGTATAGCGTAGGTGAGCATAATGTTCTAAACAGTTCTCTGCCGTTCTAAACAGTTCCCTGTTTGTACAAACAGTTCTCTGTTGTTCTAATGTTCTAAACAGACAATATACTTTTAAGTACCTGTATGATTCAGCAATGCGCAAAATTGCACTGTGTATCACATTTTTGCTTGTCACCCATTAACAGAGCGCTGCGCTAAAGTTATATTTAACAACCGCACTAAAGTTGTGTAAGCCTCATATTATATTTCCCATAGATCTAATATCGTATAGACATAGCGGCGATAGTGATAAAAGCTATGTACCAGTTTTTACAATATTCATTAAAAGTATACATCCACTACTTTTAAAAAAATAAAAAATCCTGAAATCATAAACCTAGATCTGATTAAATCTAGTCTGTAAATCTCGCGCCCAGCTTTTTTTGATACAAAATTGTACAATTCGACAAAATGATAGGTTCAACTACAATAAAGTTTTTTTACGTAGTGTCATTAAAATCGATACAATTCACGGGGTATCATTGCAGAAAACCGGACTGTAACGAATTGGTCCATATCGTCGGACCTTAATGACTACAAAACTATTCATCGTAGAAACATGACTTTAATGTCATTATTTAGCTTTTATAGTTAGCTTGCTGCTAAGAAATAGAGTTTGCATCGGGGCTGGCTGGAGCTGTGAGGAAGAGGCACGTAGAATAAATAAAACCGTGATCACACGCAATAGTGCATTCGTGTTTTACAGAGATCATTTAGACGTTAAAAGTAGAAGAAGTTGGAAGTTAAAAGTGATCAATATGAGTAAAAAAATCATAAATTAAAATGTCTTCCTCAGCCCGTGCAAGGACCAGCAAGAAACATGAAATAGGAGAACACAGGATTTAAAATCTGCATGATCCCTCTTTAAAGCAACGATATAATCTTAGCGGTTGTGATTAAACGTATATTTAATTTTCATACGCCATTTCTGTGTGATACCTACGCTATGGTATCCCCAACGGCATATTTACAACACATTGCCAGAATTCATAATCTCACGGGCGTTCACAGATTAATCTTTGAAATTACTCTGTAGAGGCAAAAAAGACCAGTTCCACGGCTCCATTCGCCAATTATATTTGCCAAATAGCGGCAAATTGGCCATTTGCGGCGAAGAATTCCTTCCGCTTTGCATAGTTAAATGTTAAATGTATCCCGTTTTTCTACATTAGCGCTGCGTTCGAATAATGAGTACGCTAATGGTTCTCTTGTTTGTAGAAACGAGTTATAAAGTGAACAACTTCTTATGGCTTCAAATGCGATATCTATGCGCTATTAATAGCACTGAAATAGTTATTAATAGAACCTAATGAAATAACTGCTTAGAAAAACGATAAGACATCAAGTGTGGTGACAAATTAACGAAAATTCGTATTTTTATTGATGAAAATGCATCTTTATAGTTCGACTCCAGAAGTACCACTGTCATTATTTTAGCCTGTTAACAGCAGTCTCACGCACTGTTGGTCTGATCTGAAGAGTGTGGTAAGGGGGCTCGCGCGGCAGCCGCAGAGACAGTGGGGATGTTAAAAATTAATTGATTATTTAATGAATATTATTACTATTAAATAATGGATTATTTTTATTAGAAAAATCGATTTTTATAAATTGATTTGTTGACCATAAATAATCGTTTTTTAATTAATCGATTTTTTATTTAGACTTTTTACTCAGAATTGAATTACTCAGAAGATTATTAATTTCGTAGTTTCACGTACTTTCGATATTTTAACACCAGCTCCATTATAGAATTACTTGCAACGCCATCTAGTCCCTATTATTAGTGGTGTTTTGCATAAAAAATGTCAACTAAATGAAAGTATTTGGGGACTAACTTTAAAAAAAAAAACAATAAAAAAACGATTTTTAAAAAAAATTATTATTTTTTGTAAAACCATCGATTTGTGAAAAATCGATGTTTTTACAAAAAAATAATCAATAAAATAATCGATTTTTGCTCACCAAGTCACATCTCTAAGAGGCAGCAACGAATCTGTCGCTTAACCTCTGGTAAGACTGATCTTATTTGGGTTTAGTTACCGATGTCTATGGCGGTTTAATGTCAGTGGACATTCACCAAGTGGATTGGTACTACCATATTATTAAAAAAAAAACTACTCCCGAGGACTGAGATGGTCGCCTCATATAGTAGTGAGCCGGCAACCACACCCTTCCACCGAAACGCAAGAACTGCTTCACGCTAGAAATAGGTGTGGCGGTGGTACT
>DWNE01006903.1:0-12686 GCA_018249875.1 Cecropterus toxeus
CGTGTTTGTGTGTCCATGGCACCCACGACACAGGAGAAAATCCTAGTGTGGGGCTATGAGTGTAGAAGGCGTGTATAATACTGTCTGTGTAAGTGTAATGACAGTACATTATATAGGTATCCGTTCTGAATGTGGTTTTTATATATAGCCGTGTTAAGTGGTAAATGGTTAAATTCGCATTATATAATACTTTTCAGGCACTTATTGGTCCTATTTAAAACACTTCAAGAGATTTGCAACTTTAACAAGTGTCATTCAACACTAGGAAATGAAAGATTTAATTGTCTATGTGCTACGTTATGGGTTCTCTCATTGAAGACTTAGTTGAGATATGTCAACTAAGTCTTCACATTATAACCTCAGTTAAGCCTATAGGACGTTTGAGGGCAACTGTGGTCGCTTGTATAAAGGCATGTTCGATTGTTTTTTCTATATTATATAAAAAGGAAAAAAAAACTACTTTAAACCGGAATACGGGACTACCCTCGTATTTAAGCTAGATAAGTATCAAACCTTAGTCGAGAAAAATAATTAAGAACCCTTTAAACCCAGAGGTTTGTTTGATAGAGACACGAAAGTCAACTTATGCATATAAAATGTGGAAACACGACTCCACGAGATTTGTTTTATTGTTATAATTATGTTTGTTTAGGACGATCCTTGAGTTCCGCTGACGCAATACACTTCTTGTTAAGGAAATAACGTTTACCTCGGAGTATGTTAAATTGGATGCATATACATTCTCAAAAATCAAAATCATGTTAGCGAGCGTGTGTGTGAGTGAGTGTGCGTATGTGTGTGTGTGTGCGCGCGCGTGTGTGTGTTTGCGTGTAGATGTGAGTATCTAAATATCTGTACAAAAGTTGGTTAAGGATATGTAGTATTTTGTATGTGTATTACATTCTACACATACAACCACATGAACAAAACAGTAGCAAATTTAAAATCATAGGTATTATATTGATGAATCTCTAAGAAATTAATAAATTTATAGTCGATGTTGTGTAGAAGGACTTCAATCGCTAAACGTCCAGCAGTTTGATTAGATATTATTCTGTTATTACTTTGCATTTAGTCAATTTAGTAAAGTAACTGAGAGAACTGGAAATACCTATCTTCCATGGATTGTCATAAAAGGTGTTAAAACTCTGTTGGTCTACTCCGGTTGCGCTATCGATTCACTTATTTCTAATAACTGAAGTGTTAAGTGAACTAATTTGAAGGATATGGTAATGACATACTCATCCGAGATATTCCAACTAAGTCCTTAGGAGTAACAATGTGGTCGACCTCTGTTAGGTTAGGTTAGATGTACCCTTTATTTAGGATCACAGGTGTCCAAGGGCGGTAATAGCCACTTTATACCAGGTGGACTACGTGCTCGTTTACTATATAATGCACAGAAAAATGTATTCTCAGAATTATAAAATAGTTCCTGAGATTCAAAACCTGCACACTCAATATGAGATACTGAAATTCAAGCCACTCTACGCCATTAAACTGCTACTGCACTCTGACTTGGTCGTATTTTTATAATAGAAAGCTATATATAGAAAGAAAAGTTTGCTATTTATATGGCTGGAGAGATGCCTGGAGTAGTCTATTTCTATTAGTGTTAAAGTGCAGTTTAGATAGCTAAATTTTCTTTTGTTTGATGCAGGTAACGTCGCTACTCCAAATGATCTTCGAGCATAAGTTTTCTATTTCGAACCACCAACTACCCCCCAACCTAGGGGACTACATTATTTGATTGAATGAGAAATTTACTAAACTCTAGGATGTCAATATGTACTTACCATATTCGTCCTACGACGTCCTTATTAAATGACCGTAATGTATACCGGTTTGCTGTAGTGGTGCTGAAGTTATCAATAATCAAAACATAGTCAATTAATATATATCCATCCATCAGCCTTCTTAAGTTAACAGCTGGACATAGTCTCACCTAATGGGGGTTTTTGTCAATAGTCACTGCGCCTAGCGTTCATGTTGATGATGACAGTGTATATTGATTTTATACAAAAAGAAACTGCTGCTGATCTCCACACTTTTCCGTTATCACCTCCTTCAACATTTGCGAGGAGACAGGAAGTAACGTTATTCGACACTGACCACACAGCACTTATTATAATTATTTATTAGTATGACTAAGTTGAGCAGTAATAGCCTAATGGTCGAGGGTCCGAGGTTCGCATCCCAGGCATGCACCACTGATTTTTCTAAATTTATGTGCGTATTAGAATTTAAATATCACTGCTTTACGGTGAAGGAAAACATAGTAAGGAAACCTGCACATCTGTAAATTCTCTAAAAAAAAAAGAGTTCTCAAAGGTGTGTGAAGTATACCAATTCGCACTTGGCCAGCGCGGTAGACAATGGCATAGAATTCTCTCACTCTGAGACAAGACCCGTGCCCAGCAGTGGGACAATAATGGTTATGGTTGACAATGACTATGACTAAGTAAAACAGAAAATATAATTTCAGCCGAATGACAAATGATTATGCCTGTTCGTACAATTTACTGTCCTCCTTGTCAATATTAAACATGTAGTAATTAGTGTAGGCTACGTGTTCTACGTGTAACCCCAAGCCGGTTGCCAAATAGACAATAAAAGCTTTGTCCCATATTAGGTCATTTTGTATTCGGGTTGAAATACCTTTGCGACCCTACGTAAGTGGTCTATTCTCACGTACACACTAAAGTCGGTTTCATGATAGTATGGCCTATGAACCTTATGGCTCGGAGCATAAAGGTACGAATATCGGAATGGAATGAGCCGTTGCGATGTCAGGCACCTATAAGCCTACATGTGACGAGGTACATCGATATTAAAGGAGTTTGCGGAAAAAGTTTTACTGGAAGTGATTTTATTACAAAGTTCTTCTTTCATTGCACATTTTTTCGTGATATAATGTGGAAATTTCACGTACTTTGCTGTTGTTCGATATTTGTTCTGGTGAGATTATAATGCGATAATACAATACATACATACATGCTCGAAAAACATTATCCTCCTTCTGAAGCAATTGAGTAAAAGGTCGTATACCTATTATGTCGCGTTTATACATAATTATAACTTTTGTAAAATCTTCGATCTCTTGTTGCATTTGTAACGTTAACACCTTACAAAAAAGTACGATACGAAGTTGATTTTCATCTATACTAATACTATAAAACGGTAGAGTTTGTTTGGTTGAACGCGCTAATCTCAGGAACTACTGGTTCGAATTTAAAAAATATTTTTGTGTTGAATAGTACATATATTGAGGAAGGCTATAGGCTATATAACATATATGTTTGTTTGTTCTTTATTATATAGTAGCGGGTGAAACCGCATGGCACAGCTAGTTTATGATATACCTATAATAAAAGTTTCAGTGAGAAGCTATGACGTCTGCTAACAGCCATCTCATTGAATTATTCTTACTAACTGGCGCAGATTAAGTGACGCTGCGCCGTAACTCGCCTGTCGGCTACGAAATATTCAGTACAAGCGTAAGCGTTAAGCGTATTTTGGCAAAGTAAAAGTTTTATGGCCTCATAAGCTCAGGCTTACTTTTGTATTTAATTCTCAACGCTGAACCTTACAACACCAAGCGATTTTAGCTGTGAATGTTTTGTGGCCCTCGGATTATTTTTTCTTTGTAACTAATAAGTAATTATAATAGGTCTCATTTACGTAACGCTTTAAGCGGGTAGGTAGGTATTTTTAAAGTTTTAAATCATTAATTCCAATAATCAATCACTGTTTAAGAAGATGTTTCACTTTGAAGAAGAAGCAGAATGATAAACTCCACACTAAACATAACTTTATACTTTTTAGTACTACTATAAATGCAAAATTGAGTGTTATGCAGGTATGTTTGTTTGATTTACAAGTATTTGCTTTCCAAATCTGTTACTGTTTGCGTAAAGCCTGTTCTATTATGTTTCCATTACGTATGCAAGTGAATAACGTATTCATCGAACACGTTGGTTTTACGTTAAAATACTAAGACGATATGAACTATTTAAAGAGATGTGAAGTGTTGAAATTTAATTTCTACAAACAAATACCAGTCACAAATATTATAAGTAAATTTGTCTATAATTTTTCAGTAGCAAACGAATCAGTCCATCTGGATAGTTTTAAGTGTCAAAATAATGTCTATGTTCGACTATGAATGCGTTGCTAACAATGAAGACTTACTTGTATTTCGCCTCGAATAAATATGTAACAACAATCTTCAAACAGAACATGAGAAGCACGTACCATTGTTATTCCGGTTCCGGAAGCATCCTTCCGGAAACAAATCACAAGGTATTCTATTGCCTTAAAAAAATCATATAAAATATGTTTCACTAGTTACTTTGTACATCTAGTTACTTTGTATCCGTGGTACTTACCTAAGTGACGCTAAAATGACGAGGCACTCCGAGCGGGTGTCATCTGAGCGCTGGACACGGCCGTTGTCCCAAAAATTATGCTTATTCGGGAAAAGGAAATTGCTTTCCCTAAAACAGTTTTACCGTCTACGGTGAATACGAATTTACTGAAATGCCACTCTAAAAACCTAGCCCCGGACCTCAGCCCGCATTATTCGATTATATTCCTATTGTCGGCATAAAAGGTCTGCTCTAATTCGCAGACACTGTTCAGTACATTTGTTGTCCAAATAAAGAGGGAATAAGCGGACATCCAATTGGTGAAAACGCCAATAAGTGAACAGGGGTTAAAAGTTTCGGAGAAATGTAAATGGCTTATCCCTGTATTACGCTTATTGTCGTGTAGATTGGCATGCTCGGGTCCAAATACTAGCAACATTTGAAATCGAGCAATTTTCTTCTTTACTTTTATAATAAAACTACAAAATATAACTTATACTAATACATTAATACTTTTAGGTCTGTATGTTGTAGAATTTTTGCGCGGTTTGACTCCAGTAGTCATCGTTCTGCTTATTTCTGCCTTCTAAAAGTAGTGTCCAGCACTCTTTTGTTTCAGTTTGATGATGATGATGATGTTATGGGAGAGACACACGAAGCATTCCAATTTAGTATTCATAAGTAGCAGCGTATGTGTTGTCGACCTTAGGTTGGATTTCAACTATTTATGTTTGATTTGATGACGAATATCTAAACCGGCATTGAGCATTGCAGCATGTATATTATATATCTACTTCAATTTTCATACAAAAATAATATTAAATATACTTAAGGTACATTTTATCGAAGCTCAGTCAGCTTTTACTATCAATTTTTGTTTTATGTTGTGCAAAGGACTGCACTATAGGAGATTTTATGCTCTATTTATCCCCTATCCACCCTCGACTGAAACGAGCCGCGGGCACCTATCACAACGCAATATCCAACCAGACAATTTTTAAATGCCTTTAAAATAATATAACGAAGTTTATAACACGTTAAACTTTGAACGGTAACATATGTTCTATTGAAAATGTAAATTGATTACTAAATAGAGTGAAAGTTTTAGATTTTTTAACTGAAATGTCTAGATTTTTACTTGATACAGCAAAAATGTCGATTAAAACACTTGATAAACTTCTATGTATCACACGTTACCTATTCTTATGTTTTAGATCAATATTGTTATACGTATCATTTGTCTAGCTAATTAAAATGTTATTGGTAAGTTTTTGACCGCAGAAAAATATATTCTTCCAAAAACGTATAACATACTTTAAAAAATATATATTATTGCATAGCAAAGCACAGAAACAGTAAAGATAAACGTTTTACTTTGTTGAGAAGAGGAGAAATGTATTCGGCTTTACTGTAAAAGATTTTCCGAACATATCCTGTATTCAGGAAGCATCCCATCATATATTCCGGAGAAAATTTTCTGGTGAATCACAAATTATTACTGTGCTATTCACGATACATGTGTGACTTTTTGACGAGTAATATTTTCTTATAAAGTAACATTTAGTTTGTTTTCTATGGTAATTACCCTTTAGTTATTGTCTTAATAATTGCTATTGTAATTAGTTATTGTTTTAACGACTAGAGACGTTGTAACATACGTTTGCTTTAGTAGAGTAGCATATAAACGTAGTAGGTTATATTTTCCCACTAAATGAAGCGTTCTTTTTATCTTTTCATAAATTATTTTTATCATCAGATTAATTTAAACACGTATCAAGAAAGCTTTAAAAGATAAACTAGAATTCTAAATTTTTTCGTGACTTCTTCTCAGTAGGGTAATGTTTACGATGGTAAAACGTATCATATCAGTGTGCCAAATTTAATCAGTAGTTTTTGCGTGAAACAGTAACACAAATCCATCCATCCTCACAAACTTGCGTTTTTATGATATTACTGAGACATTAAAATGATTTCTGATGTAACAAATACTCATAAGCGATGATGATCAAAGTTGGTAATAATATAGGTATTCTTTCTGGCACTTGGCGCTGAAACAACATTTACGCAAGTTATACTCTTTGAGCTCGACGATCCATCATTCGTTAAAAGCCCTCTCTTTTGAGCCGTAGAAATATGCCTTTTTGCAGATACAGAGCAAGATTTAGATACGTGGTTTTATCTGTCGAGATAATGCCTATGTTTCAGCACGAGCGAGGGTGAGGGGACCATTTATTACTGTGGTCTATTTTATTATTATGATAATATTAAACTCTTCAATTCCCATGTTCAAACTTTAATTTACTTTACGTCACCTATAAGGTGGCACTGGGCATTGTATAGTATGGTAAATATATGATTTATTAGGTTTTGAGTATAATGTTGACATGAATAAAACACCGGTTTTTAATCAAATAAAAATATTTGTAAAAGTTATACAAAAGGACAGATTAGTCTAGTTTCTATATGTATTTATTGTGAAATATATAGCATATACAGCAGCACTAAGGTCCATTTCAGATTGCATTCTGAGTTTAGGACCAGATTCACCCTGGTAAAGTTCACAATTCACGAAAAAACCTTGGTGAGTTGCCCACCTAAGCTCGTAACCAAACCTGACAGAATTTTCATGAATATGTTGCTTAGTACCATGCTTCCCGATATAGGGTACCTACTATAGTTTCGCAAACATAAATGCGTGAAAAACCAGTTCTTTTGAATTATCGCCAAAATTTTGGTTCAGTTTTGTGCAATTTCGTTTAACGTCAACCTGCAATAAGAAAACTACTGTAATTTTATTTTGAGAAATAATAAAACAGACGTAAGAACATTAATTTCTTTTATTTTCTAGTCATTGGTATGACAATCAGAGCATGGGGATTGGAGCGTACAATCGCTGGCAGCGCCGCAGCTGCGGAACAATTTGCGGATACTTAGCTATTGCTATTGGTAGAGGCTGATACTCGTTTTTATGACGTTAGGGAGAATACCTAGTGTGTTTCGTACCTCGTTGAAGTAGAAAACGGTGTACAAATCATTATTACGTGGTACGTTTGCGCTGTTATGTAATAAATCTTGACATTTTTATAACAACTTCATAAAAAGGAGATTGTCAATTCGACTGTTGTATTTTTTATTAAAATGTATAAAGTGCCATAAATGGGTTCGGGTCTAATTGGGTTTCATGTATGGTTTATCATCTCACTTTTTGTGCTCATTTATTCCAATGATCTTACTGTTTGTAATTCCCAACTAAGCACGCATGAGTTTAAATGAACTGTGATAATCGTTTTGGGACTGAGTGTTTGTTTATTTGTCATATATGATATATCTGTATTCAGGTAAATATTGCCAAGAATCCTAAATACGCAGGTTAAAATAAAAGTATACAACATATACAGATCGTATTTGTGTTAATTCTTACAAATTGACTGGCAGTTAACAAACTATTTGTAAATAAAAAATACAAGAATATCAATCACAAGAATAAGAATCACAGATATTGGCCGCGTATCGTTAATATCATTAAGTTGGAGCTCGTTTTATGATGATTATAACTAAGTGGAATAACCAATGTAGTTCGATCGGTGAAATACCGCCACATGATGTGGTAGGCAACCACTTAGTCGTCAGGAGTAGAAGCGCATCTGTGATCGACTTCAGATACAATCCCTCTTCTATATGAAGTTGTTTACAGATTTCCATGGGTGGCAGCAACCAATTACTATCGGGTGGGCTGCATGTTCGTTTCTTACTTCATTCATACGAAAAAAAGAAAAACAAAAAATATTGATCGTTATTCATCAATATCCTTTACACATTACCATAATTATAGCACACGTTGATCCTCTTCTATTTAGATTAGGGAATCCGTGTACTGGTAACCTGTACAAGATCATCAAATAAATAATTCAGAAGAGGATCGCGCACAAAACTGGCCACCTGCTAAACCTTGAATAACTGATAACTTGGGGAACCTTCCTACGTTACACATACTGTTAAGTGTATATTTTTTTTTATATAGGCAAATAAGTAAATAAACACATTCTAATTCTTTAGAAAATTACTTCCAGTAACACATAAAAAAAGATTATAGTTAATTAGGTAAGTTATTTTTAATTTTTTGGTTCTAACTTGAAACCCCTTATATTTTCAAAACTTTCGAACTAGCGCAATAAGGCGCGCAATAGCGCAAGGCAAGGCAATTTTATTTTGTATGTAAAAATATTATAACAGATACATCAGCTTTTTATTAATAAAATATAGCATACACAAAATCTACACGGAGCATTGAAAAATAATAATATATCAGTAAACTGGTCTATAAATCATGTCATCCATAATTCTAATTGGGAAAGCGCCATAAATTGTTCTTCACTTGTTATCCGTTCATGAGGAATAATTGCCTCCAAAATCGAGGCAAGAACAAACAAAAAACTGATTCAAGTATTCTTTAGTAATACAAAACGGTCTTAAATATAAAACAATGAACGAAATGTTCTTCATATGAACAATGTATGTTCGTACATTAATACATCTGCAAGAATATCCTAGAAACGTCTCGTCGTAAAGCAAATTGCATTTTGTGAAAACTGCAGCATTTCTCATCTTTGCCACGTTATATTGAACGAAGCGATACAAAGTTTTCAGTTCAATACATTTTGCTGCGTCTTGCAAGTAAAAATAAATGGATAAGCAAGAGGTACAAATTGTAACTAGTAAGTTTCTTTCGTCTTTTAAGCTGATGTTCATTGGTTTTACCGCTATATGGACATTTGTAACGTACTCAAAATAGAATAGAAATTATTTCTAATTGCATTAACGTTATGTTTTAGTGGAAGAACGCATATAATTTCACTGCAGAGGACCCCCCGCCACACTTATTTCTAGCGTGAAATAGTTCTTTCGTTTTAGTATATAAGTATAGTGATATAGTTATAAGGGGAAAGTTGCTCGCACACTTTAATAAGATATGACCAGTATAGTCCAATGCGTATAGCATTTGTCTTCAGAGTTTTATATGAAGATTCTTACAAATGTGAATGTGCCGCAGTCATCTTAATATCATATGGTCTGCATACGTGCTATTTCAATCTTATAAAATACTCCTTAAGACGCTTAAGAGAGGCTATAGACACAATCCGTACACACAATACATTTTTGCACAATGATATTATTATTGTGGCAAAAATGTCTGCCTAACCCGATTCTTCTATTAGTTATTTTATTGATAAAAATACTTTTCTATTAAACAGCAGATGAATGTAGTAAACATGCTTGGATCTTACAAGTAAAATGGGCATTTATAAGATTACATAGTCATTAAACGTAGACAAGACAGAAATCTTAATTATCAACACGTGCTCGGGAATTATAGAAATCACTGCGAGAATACGGTTTACCAGTCAGGAAACGCTCGCGAGGTATCCTGTAATTAAATTTCAGCAAATTTACGTCCGGCCTGTGGCATTCCCACGACATCTCGGTCTCTGTCGAGGTTAATCTCGAGTGAAATGAACCCGACAATGACTTGAAAATATTGGATTACTTACAAGTTTTTGTGTGAATACTTTTCTTTCAGAAATTGAAATATCGAACGAGCTACTTGATTTCATTGCATCATAAGACAAAAAAGTTAATTCCGCTCATGATTAATCTAGTTTAAAACTAGAAGTCGTTCTTAGTTCAATTTCATACGGATTGCTAGTCCTAAAGACTAAGTTGGAACGTCTCTCATAAGTACATCTCCCATACTAAACTCGTCAGACCAAAATAAAGCAGCAATAATATTATAATTACGCAGAAATATTTGTGGCGGTGGTTAACTAGTATTTGTTTTTTAATTATTATCCATGTTTGCCAGGTGGTAGAACTAATGTAGTTCGACCGGGGAAGTAAGACCGCTACACCTATTTCTAGCGTGAAGCAGTTCTTGCGTTTCGGTGGAAGGATGTGGTTGCCGGCTCAATTTTATATGAGGCGACCATCTTAGTCCTCGGGAGTAGCAACACATCTGTGATAGACTTTATATAGAACCCCTGCTCTATATGAAGTTGCTTACAAATGTCCATAGGCGGCAGTAACTACTTACCATCAGGTGGGCTGCTTGCTCGTTTGCTACTTCAAATTTATAAAAAAAAACGTCGTTCTACACAAAAGTACATTTCAACGTGTTTCGTTGAGAGTTCCAAGGCATTTAAATAGAGCATGTCTCACGTCGGATATTGCGATGCGATTGGTGCCGGGGGCGAATAGCTGCAAGATCGTTTCGTTTGTGAATGAAGGGATGAATGGAACGGAAAATCTATTTCAGCCCTATATTAATTAAAGACTGTGGTTAACAATAATTTACTTTAAAGTGAATGAGATTTTCGAACGAGAGATCAGTTTACGTCGTAGTAGAAAGGGTAGCTAACTGTCCCTGTAAGATGTTATACAGGCTTGTATTTATCATTGTTCACAAGTGTTTTAGCAGGAATACCAGAAGTTTTTTTATTGGTATATTCTGTGATACGCAACATAAGATCAGATTAGGTTAGTATTGGTATTATAGAGAACCGTATCAAAATGAAGTGCTATGACTCTTAACCAACACTGAAATAAAATTTGGCACACTGATATTATATGGCATGAATTAACACATATAACCTTGATAATGAATGACATGACCGATGGAACCGCAGGAAAAAGTTGTTTAAATAATAATTTCTTAAGTTAACCTGCCAGACAACATAAGCTGAGATCGTAAAAGGTTTATCCTCAGTAACTACGGATAAGCTTGCTTTCCATCGGAGGAAATACACAACATTTCCCTTGTTTTTCTTAGAAAATTGGACATTTACATCTTAACCCCATTTATGGAATTTAAATATCTGTTGAAATACGTCTATGAAGTTTCGGCCTAAATTAATTCTTATAAATTATATTAAGAAAATAAACGATATAAAGTTATGGCTTTTACGTTTTCAATTTTATATATTTCTTTGGCTGTTTTTTTTCCTAATTTTATTTCTTACATTATGCTTAAAAACGAAGATGATTTTTAAGTCATTTTAAGATAAAACATATTGACAAAACTATAGACAGCCTTCTCTTTTGTAAGACCGGACATGTCTGCCAAATGTCTATAAATCTAGCCCAGACATGTTTTATGCTAACTGACCCATTTCACGAGTTCGTAATCACGGAGATCCTTTTTATCGTTCAGAGAGGGTGCTTCAGACTTGCTTTGCATTCGGAATATTGAGTTGGGCTTTGAGGGTTGGCTCCTTCCCCTAGAAGCTGTTATAGCTCTATGGCGCCGGTCTTTTGCAAATGATATGAGTATATAACAATAATAGACACGAAATACAGATATACGGATGGCTGACTAAAATTTGTTTCGCGTGAGCGCTTAGGCCTGTGAAAGGGTACTGTGGCAATATGCACTGACAGATTGGAAAAATGGCTAATACCTACTTAAGTTTCTATACAAAATCTTGTGAGCAAATCAAAATTGGAACATCGGAAAGTATCTTACTTAACAATTCATACCAAAATCGTTACAGTTTTAAAGCATAAATAAACATGGTATGGAATATTCTCAGCGCTCTTCGTACGCGCAAGCTCTAATATAAACATTTAACCGAATTAACTGTTAGGGGTCAAAATACTTTCATAGTGAATATCTTGAAAATAAAATGAACGAAAAAAGTTCTATTCGAAATTCATGCTTCTTGCTTTAGCAATTCGTAGCAGGTTGCAGACACTGTGATATTTCTTTATAAGTAAGCATCCTTTCACTTACCTATATATTTAGTCTACTATGTCACATATACTATGTCACTATGTCACATATGTTACAATAGTAGTTGTACAAGTAAACAATATCAAATATAAAACCTCACTAAAGCTGTTTTATCTAATTTCTAGGGATTATTTAATTATTGTTTCATAATTCTATTACCTTTGATTGGTTTCAGAAAGACATGGAAGTTTGTGCCATTGATGGATGAGGCCACTTAATATTTTAAATTTAAAATGTACCTACCTATTGTGTATATCGATACCAATTTTACAGTCCACGTTTAGTGACATCAGTAATTGCATTCCAGCAGATGACGAGTGTCATTTCATTTAGAAATTTCATAATCAAATTGGCAGGTCGGTAAAAATGTGGAAGTACGCGTTTTGAAGAGCAAAAACTAAAACAACTATAAAATTGTTGTATTTTATTTATTTCAAATTTGTTAAATGTTTTATATACAAAGTAACAAGTTTACAAGTAGTAACAAAATAAAGACAGATACGCTTGACTAATAGCCAAAAGACGAATATATTGAA
>DWNE01006904.1:0-12686 GCA_018249875.1 Cecropterus toxeus
CCCGCGTTTATTAGAGGACAATCTATTAAAAACAAACAAACATAGCGTGATGTTATATAGCCTAAAGCCTTCCACGAAAAATTAACTATACAACAAAAAAAAATCAATTCGAACCAGTAGTTCCCGAGATTAGCGCGTTCAACCAAACAAACTCTACTGCTTTATAATATCAATATAATATAGATAAAAATACGAATAAAATATTATCTTTGTTGCATTATTAGTTTCGTGTTAAACAAAATAGTTATTAAAATTTAGTTTTTACTAAAAAAATATCACTTATGTTCCATCAGCTTCGTCCTTTCTCATAGATACACAATAGATACTATAGTTGTTTTTTCTAACCCTTCCAAATGTACATGTGAACTTTATGTTTAAGGGCATAAGATTGTAAACAGAATATATACGTGTGCTCTATAAGTCTGCAATAGTGTGCTACAATAGCTAAACCTAACCCTATAACCGCGACGTAAATATGAATGAGTCGTATGAGGGTTGGGGGTAATTGCAGAGTGCACCATTGTTCTGTGCCCTTCGAGTCCTGGAATTGTTCTAGCCGTACCGACGGTACTTGTGCTGGGGCAGAAAAAAATTTAAAGAAACTTCAGCTTTTGTGAAGCTCGGTAGAACCCAAAGCATTGTCTTAGACCAAAAGACGTTCTCACACAATGTTTTCTTAGAAAGAAAATGAAATGCAGTGCAAAATGAAATAAAGGAGCTTGTGGACGTTTTAGTGTACAACAAGAGTATTGAATTTGTTAGAATAAAATTTGATATATTGTCCTATTTTCTAGGCTTAGTTTTAATTGTACCAGGATTCTGAAAAATCCTTATCATCAAATAGTACCACTTACTTTAATTTACCAAATGTGTTTTAAATGTAACGTATTCCATATATTTTTTGGCTTAGTATCAGGCAAAAAATAATGATAAATAAATGATTATACTTCTTACTAAGATCTATATCGAAAAGCATGGTAGTGCTTTGCCAAATTCATTATGGCAATCTGGCATTAGGTTCTAACGAACCATTAATGAATAACAACAATTTATAATGTTTCATAATATTATTTATGATGTATAGCTAGTTAGGACGACCCGCACGGCGGAGCGGTCACCATACCGGTCTCACACGCAGTGCGTTCCGGGTTCGATTCCCGACCAGACGGACTGAACGATGAATTTAGATTTTTGTTCTTGGTCTGGGTGTTTGTGTATTCGTCTTTGTATGTGTCCATGGCATGACACAGAAGAAAATTAAAGTTAGAGAGTTGAAGGGTTAACAGTGGTTTGGCCCTCAAATCGTATATTTCTCTTGCAGTACAAGTTTTGGCTTGACTCTTCGAAATCTGAATAGAAAGTACATTGATTATGGTTTTCAATATATTCAAAAAGAACTTTCTAGGGCAGGTGTGTTTGTTATCAACATTTATGAGGAAGTAGTTTTCGTAACAATTGGCTAAACTATTAACATTGTTAAAATTAGTAAAACGAAGGATACAACTGCGTAAAACGTTTTTTGTTCATACAGATGTATATAATTTAACTCTTTATATGAGATTTCGACATAATAGTCAATTTAAAGTAGTTTCTCCTACATGTAGGCGCCATTTTTTTAAAAATAGCCAATGTCACACTGCAAACTGAGACGATTCTAATGATATTATGTCGTACGTCACAATCCGTCAAGCTGTCTGGGCTGTAGCGCATGCAAAGATATACATACAAACATACATACATACGCTCGAAAAACATTACTCTCCTTCTGACGCAGTCGGGTACACACACGGATCAGTGTACACACAGTTGTTCCGGATTGTAACGCATACAATACTATACTTATGCAAAACGTGTTCGGTTGACCTAACTCTGCGAAATGCTCATTTTAGCTCGGTCCAAAATACCTCTTAAAATCAATACGGGCAGCCATGTGCACATTCACTATATGACGGCGATTACCCGTTATGGTAATGGTTATAATATGTTAGCTACTTTATTTTATGTGTTTTCTACATCAAAGCACTTTTGTTAGGTTTATTTTTAATGTCCCTACAAAAGTATTATAGTATGTTACAGCGGTTTAGCCACCTACTAGGTAGGTATATTTTTCTGGTATTCATTGGTTTCATCTAGTCAAGGAAAATAATTATCACTGTTTTACGGTAAGAGAAAACATCGCGAGGAAACCTGCACATCTGTTCTCAAAAAATAAGAGTTCTCAAAGGTGTTCGAAGTTTACCAATTCGCACTTGGCCGGCACAGTGGACTATGGCCTAAAACTATCTCATTCTGAGAGAAGATCATCCCCAGCAGTGGGACAATGATGGGTTGATGATGTTTAACTGTGAACATCGACATCTACAACGGTAATCAACACACATCCCAGGCGTGGTGACTATTGACAAAAAACCCATTAGGGAGGCTTATGGCATAAATTGAACGGTGGACACCAAAAGGCGGATAGTTAAATAGACAGAAGGGAAAATAAGCTACGTTGTTATGATGTTAAAAGTTTATGAATTAACTTGTATTCATTTGACTTCTTGTATTCGTCCTGTATAAAAAGTAAGCCCACCCAATAAACAAGTATGTAAGAACAACATTGAAGATGATTACTTTTACCTGAAGCTGAGTGAAGACCTTTTCGATTAATGTAATTATAATACTTGTAGTAATACGTTAGTGATGATTTTAGTATTATTATCTTTTTATGTAATCTTTTATGTTGTACCGAATGAACGTTTTTTGCTTTCGTACTTTAATACACTCAAACTCTGAATATAGCGATGTTACAATTTGTTACCGACCACAAATAAGGCTCTGTAAAAAGACTGAACAAGTCAATAATAACAGCTAGCTTATGAAGTTACTTTAAGAATTTAAAGCTTGAATATCGAATAGAAAACTTTCGTTTACAAACTCTTGGCAATTTCTGCACATTTAATCTTGCTCCTTTTGGAGTTCGACAAAAAAGGACTAAGTGGGACAAAGTTTGTCGAAGTGTTCGTTTCCTGTGAACTAGATTCACCTCTGGAATATCTGGGACCACTGGAAATTTCACTAGAGTTTAATTGCTTCGGTGCTCTTGTTTCCTGAACATCTGCTATCTGTGACCATCGATCGATTGCCCGGAATAAACGCTGAAAAGTTTTTGTCGTACTTCCTATTTTAACTATTTTAAGCGACATTACCAAGCGTCTGTTTACGATAGTTCTTATGATTACTGGATTTAAGTTGGAAACCTTCTATTTGTACCTACTACAAGTAGGTACAAATAAATGACCAACGGTGATAACTTGTAAATCATAAATTTCCAGCACTTGGCCATTTCTATAACAACAAAAATTTAGAGTACTCGAGTAAACTGAATAGTCGTTTGAGCTCACTTCGCTTGCTGAGATGCGTTTTCGTTAAAATTATAGGCTCCCGAGGATGAACATAAATCAATGGCCATAAACAACATAAGAGACTCTTCACACGTGCAACACCGCCACGGAAGCGATGTAACTTCGGTAGACATTAGTTACATTACGCATCTTTTGTTACCACATAGCTAAAAAGTATTTGATTTACTACATAATTACAAAAGGGGTTGGTTAGAGTTGCTGGTTTTATAGACCCGGTGAAACTTCTAGCGTGCGTTGTCGTCGCGATATGTATAACATAGTACATGGTGTTGGATTGTACGACAAACATAAACATAAACGCTTTCTACACTCATAACCCCACAGTAGGATTTTTCCTGTTTCGTGGGTGCCATGGACACACAAAGACAAATACACAAACACCCAGACCTAGAACAGAAATCTAAACTCATCACTCACATTCCCATCTGACCGGGGATCGAACCCGGGATTCACTGCGTGTTAGAGTGATATCATGACCGGTCCGTTACGCGGGTTGTCAAACGTGGTTGTCGACAAAGTATGGTCCGTGTGATTAAAACCATGAATTTTGAAATTGCACTCGTCTACTCTTTGCATTCATCTATACAGTTATTTCGGTTATTGCCTATTTAAACGTAATACCCACAGTGCTACGTGTAAACAGGCACTAAAATTAATAGCTATCGGTATAAGGACGTCGCCACACTATAAAGCATGTTCGGGTAATAAACCGCGCAGTGATAGCAAACTTAATACTAGGTGTACCTTAACTAGGTATTATGCATGGAATGCGGGCTCTACATAATGCAGTTTAATGAACTAAAGCTTATCGGGTTCATGCGCAAATTTAATAGCGTCAAATTTACTAATTACCCTTTCTTACCGCTTCTTGAAAGGCTAATGAGCTCGGCTGTGAGAGATTTAGGATTTCTAATGATGATGTAATACTAGTTTCGTTGTACCGTCCTAATCTTAAATACAGAGATTTATAGAAGAGGAATATCCGTGGCAAAATTATTTATCGTATATTTTTAATCGACTTCTCAAAGGAAGAGAGGTTATGTATTAGACACGTTTTTTTTAATGTATGTTCGGGCATAACTCCCCGATGTCGCTACTGACCGTCACGATTCGACCGTCATTGTATGCGGTTAGTTTCATAGGGGGACCCCCTTCTGAAGTTGGCGCTCATATAGAAGAACATAGTTTCGTCGACATGATTTATCGAAGTGTGTTGAGCACCGACTTCGGGACTATGTACTACTTATGTACTAAACTGCTTATGTATATTTAAATTATTTTTTACTTTTTTGTGGCATGGAAGTCGGTTATATTTTTTGATATATATTTTTTAATAAACCGAATGTCTATAGGCTTTATATCTATAAAGTTTAACGTGTGGAATGTCTTCAATTGATTTGCCGGCTCACTTATATATAAGGCGACTTTAGCGACATCAATGCGCATCAAATTTACTCATTAGCGGTTACTAGTGTAACCTGCGCCCTTTTTTTTTTTCTTGTTATCGAGGGGGAAACCTTCAGAAGGTACCCGACGCCGTGGTAGCGACGCTAGGTTATGTGGGATTTTTACCGCACTAAAACCCCCCGGTGGCCGTCCTCAACGCTGCGAAGAGGACTCCGGGATCTCCAAAGGAACGCAACCGAAGTCCTCTAAGCGCGTTGCCCCATCGGGCTCCACCCAGGTAAGCGGCTGGGCCCACCGCGCCGTGGTCTTTACGGCGGTATAAGACCACACATACTGCCGTCCTTCCCGGGGTGGCATGCTGGACGGTTCGAGCTCCCACTTTTACCGCCCGCAACCCCGGAAGCCCCTTTTAGTCGCCTCATATGACAGGCAGGGGATACCGTAGCCCTATTCTGATCCCGGGACTACAGGGACGAAGTGTGACCTGCGCCCTGCAATTATCTTTTAGTAGACCTTTTACCTAACCTCCTCTTGAATTACTTGAATTGCTGCTGAAATATACTTTACAGTGGTTCTGAAATACACCAGCGGTACAGGGGAAGCCAGAACGTTGAATTTACTGCATATTAATAATAGGACAGAAAAAAACAATGCTCTCTCATTTCCTAAAAAAATTGTCGCCCTCGAATGGAGTCGCTCAAATTGAATTTGTTGCCTAAAAAATCAGTAATTTGTAACATTTTTGCAACAACTCTATAGCTTCAGTTTATGTGCACTGCAATTCATGATTAAAGCTATCGCTAAGAAAAATCGATCGAAAAAAATCTGTTTCGACTGAAAATTTAATGTACTCCGTATTCTGAGTTACTGTAATGGCTGGGCAGTAAATTATATTCGTAGTTTAATACAAGCTGAAAGCTGAAATAAGAGATTATAATATCATAAAAATAAAGACTCGATTGATAAAACTGAGATTAGCTATTGGTCTTTTTAATATTTTATTTCGTATACAATACATTAAACAAATGTGATCTTTTGTTTGTTTTCGTGGGGGAAACCTTCAAAAGGTATCCGACGCCATCGGAGTGGCACCGTGTTATGTAGGATTTTTACCGCACTAAAACCCCCGGTGGCCGTCCTCAGCACTGTGTGGAGAATCTCCAACGGAACGAAACCGGAGTCCTCCAAGCGCGATGCTCCTTTTGGGCTTTTCCCCGCTCTAGCGCTCACCGTGCTTTCAGGTGTTTACGACGGCATGCGACCACGCATACGGTCGTTCTTCCCGGGGTCACTTGACTGGACGGTTCGAGCTCCCACTGCTGCCGTCCGAAACCTCGGAAGCCCCATTTTAGTCGCCTTTTACGACCGACAGAACAAATGTGACCTACATTATTAATGTCATGTTACTTATAATGTCAGTAATGGTTGTTCTAATTTTGACGGTGTTTCAAAGGTATCGAAAAGAATGGCAGTGCTTTGTCAAATTCTTGGCAATGCACTAATGTGTTTATTTACACGAAAGGTTAAAGGATGTTTTTCCTCCCATCATAACTTTGTTATTCCTCAACATAAATATATAAAATTTGGTATTCTTCTTCCACAATCATGGTTACGCAAATATCTATTATAAATCAGAGTGTTTGTTTACTACTCTCCTAGGTTGTGTGTCTTCGGCAATTTGCTGATATAAACATTTTTTATGTAATCAAGAAGAAATATTCTATACAAAAATCCTTGAAGTTTCTAGATTGTAGCTTATCCAAAGTTTATAGCTAAGTGTTGTATCTGTCGCTGACATTGTGATTGATGAGCACAAGTTGGAGTTCCTAAACAAAGTTACATCACTAACGATTACTAATGATCTCGAAGGTTATCTTGACCGGAAAAAGAGATTGCACAATTAGGGTAAAGACCACTTTTGGATGTTTCTTTTGTTTTGTATCTAGTTATTGAAGGTTAATTATTTTTCGGTTACGTTGATTACCAGTGATACACACATTTTGGGAGTAAAAGCATTTAGTAGATATTAATTCTGTTAATTGCTCACCAAATTCGATTTGTATTCTCTAATATAATCCTAAGCAGATTAGCAGACAATTTTTCTTAGTAAGCATAAGTACTATTTCAATCTTGTTAATAAAGTTAGTGCCTATAATGTGAGCAAAATACAATTATCTTTTACGAAACTTAATGAGTAACTACCATGAAAAAATGTAATTAATTAACTCAGTTATATAAAGCTAACTCACTCATCAGTGTCCATTGCAAATTAACGACTTATCGATCAAATATAACTTTCTAAACCGTACTGCCGAAACTTACTTACATGCTGTTTACTTATTAAATTCCGTCAGTAGTCTCTTCAAAAATATATTGGGTCTACAATACGTCAAAATGCAGTACCTAGGACGCGTGAACACGCACTCGTCTATGACAAAACAATGAACCTCCCACTGCCCCTTAGGGTGTACTGAGGGCTCTCGTGTTAACGTGCACCGTGTTACTTCATTGCATTTGAAATGATACTCTCAAGTTTTTCGAAGCACCGATCGACCCAGTTTGTATATTCTGTGTTATTTTTTTTGTATATGATTCATTTAAAAATATTAATGATATTTCCATATAACTTTTTATTATTTTTTATTATTAAAGAAATATACTAAAGTAGGTACAGTTCAATAAATAGTATTATTCATTACTTTCTAAAGCAAGAAGGTATTCGAAACACAGGCCCCAGGACGCGTGAACTAGCACTCGCCTGTGACAGAACAATGAGCCTCCCACAGCCCCTCGGGGGGCAACGAGAGCTCTCGTGTTAACGTGCACCGTGTCGCTTCATCTCAGTTGAAATGGTGCTCTCTAGTTTTTTGGTGCATTGATCGACCCAGTTTCTATTTCCTATAGTAATTGTGATTTTAAGTTTTAGCCCATTTATTTAATAATGACATTCGTTTTTTTGGGAAATAAATAAGATTGTAGTATAAACATCCCGGTCATCTGATTTTAATGTAAGACTACTTGAGAACATTTCAAAAATATACGTATATGTTTGATTTAGTTTAATAAATTAATTTAAAACCCATTTTGTTTACACTCTGTTTTTAGGGTTCCTTACCCAATAATTAAGTAAGCCTACGCTGTCTGTTACAGCATTCTTTCTCTTAAACCGCATTTGATAGACATTTGCATTTTTTTATAAAATTTGCATTACTATGATCTCGAGAACAAAAAAATACTAAAAAATAAACAGTCCCTACACAGGAAACCGATGAAATTTACGGATGTACTTCTACAGCAGGTATTACAACAAATAGGTACTAAATATAAAAAAGTTGATAATTTTCAGATACGTAACCCATCGCGTACAGGTCCGACTCGCACTTGGCCAATTATTATTTGTGTTACTGTGGGGACAGTTATTCTCTTGGGTTTATGTTGCATCATAGTACCGCGTTATGATACGGTATTATTACTATAATCTAGCCTATAATATTCCCGACTATATACTTTAAGTATTTTGGGTTCCTCATATCATGGAAAATCAAAATTCTGATTAAACCACTTGTGAACAATGAAGAGCACAAGCATGTACAAATACATGGTTATCTAAAGCTAGTCTCATCATCAACCGTTAATGAATGATTTACATAATATATCTCTAGGTGGTAGAACCAATGTAGTTCGACCGGGAAAGTACCACTACCACACCTATTTCTAGTGTGAAACGGTTCTTGCGTTTCGGTAAAGGGTGCGGTTGCCGCCTCACTTTTATATGAGGCAACCATCTCAGTCCTCGGGAGTAGCAACGTATCTGTGATAGACTTCTTATAGAACCGATGTTCTATATGAAATTGCTTACAAATGTCTATGGGCGGCAGTAATCACTTACCATCAGGTGGGCTGCTTGCTCGTTTGCTACTTCATATGTATAAAAAAATATACATGTGTTTATTTAAAAAAGAAACACAAATAACCACGAAAACCAAAATAAATCGTTTTACTTTTAAGAACAAAAACAAGTCTTCGTGTTCTGCTTCTTCACCAAAACAAGGCTGGAAAATATGGCTTAATGCCAAGAATCTTTTTTTCGTATATAGGGAGTACAATTATACTAGAAGGAAAAGGAAGTGCCCTTCATTCTAGGGCAACACTCGCGTTGCTGCGGCGGATTTAGGTAAGGCAATGCTATTTCCAAAATCGAACTATTTACAAAGTTTAATATACAAAATGGCTTATTACGAAGTTAATTACAAAGTTATTATTACGAAGTAGACTGCTACTTCGTAATAATAACTGTCATTTTTACATTTCAACTGTCACCCTTTAAATAGGGTTCCGTATTTTACTGTTATTAGGCAGAATTAAAAGTGGCGTCATCACAGTCCATCGACGAACAATTTTACCATGTTAAAAATTTGTGCTTTATTATTTTCCGCGAAATCCATTACATGTAAAAAATCTAAGATCCGCGGGTCTATGCCTTGCAATTATTTGCAAAATAGATTTGAAGACTTTGGTTTTAAATTTTGTCTGTCTGTTTGTAGTGTTATTTCGCATTAAACCAAAGTATCTAAATTGAATTGAATGGATTAAAAGGATTGAAGAGGTGACATTTAGTCTTCTTTTCAAACCCATAAACTTTTTTAAAAGTTTGCACTTTATCACAAATTCTTGTCGTTTCCTTTTTTTAATATGTCATGAAGCGTGAACTAAAAACATGAACTTTTCACAGATAATGTATTTTTGATGCCGCTATAACAACAAATACAACTAAAAACAGAATACAATATATTAAACGGAAGGATTATTTATAGGTAATCGTAAGGAACTCTTCGGTCACGAGTCCAACTCGTACTTATTTATTATTTTTCGTCTTAGTGGTCTGACTGTCAAGACACTATTCCTCCACGCTCTATGTTTGTTTCGGCGTGTCATTAGGCTATAGTAACCTTACGTGTAAACTATAAGATACATGAAAAAATACTATATGCCTCTGATATTTTCGTAACAGAAAAACTTGGCTTAGTAAGTAATTGCATATACATTTCAATTTTAGCCGACATTTTGATTGCGATACCCAGTGTTTTGTTTCGCTCAAATAATAATTCCAGAGGGTGACCCATTTTTCATCCTTTGTATGGCCCTCTTGCCTTACTACTTCGCGGGATATTGGCCTCAACTATGGAATTCAATAATTTTAACTGTTGACATATTTCACTTTTATTAATCAATTAAAACGAGAAGTAAAAATATGTTAAGTTTTTTCTTGTTTTTGTCAATGGTAACAATGTTTAAATGGGATATGTATGAGAAAAAATATTAGTATAATATTTTTTCTCATACATATCCAAGTAACAATATGTATATTTTCAAAAGAAGTGCTATACAGTCATGTAAAGTAAATGAACTCAATGTCGGTATGTCGCTCGCGTAGTCCAAAGTTTGGTTTTTAGTCTAGATCAGTCAGTCTATCTTTAGTACTTGTGTACTTGTCTTAGTGTATGATTACAGAGTCATAAGTCACAACTAGATTCTTGTGCACTTAGTATGAGTTTGTTATGTTCTCTCAAAACCATCCTTATTTATGTTTTCGCCCATCATTTCAAAGTATATTGCATAGTATGGCTATTAATGAAACAAAAACCTATACACTTACATTGCAATGTATGAGCAAAAACATAGACAATTGTTTTTGAGAAAATAAGATAAACTCGTACTAAGGGACTAGTTCAATCACTCGTGGATATGGAAGGATCAGTATATAAGATATAATTTTATCCTCGTAATACAAATGATTCACGGCATACCAAGTGAACCCGGGGAGGCATCATATCCGAACGGATGGCAAGCATAAGCCCGTAATACCAGGAGTTGATAGCAAAAAATTGTTTTCCAAGATCGGGGGCGGCTTGCGGGATTATCATTTCCCATAGCACTCTGCTTGGACTGTATTGTATGGATGGGATGTGTTTCATATCACTCTACATAATAACTAACGTGCTGGTTTTTTAATACTTACGTTTTTATTAAAGCAAATGAGTGTAGTGTAAATTTCGTAGGCATGTAGCTTACTAGCGCGTAGCAAGCATGCTACATTGAGACAAAAAGTAAAACATTTTCGATTAAAATCATTGCCCAGCGGGTTGATTTAATAATTTAAGACGATACGTTTTTTATTTAAGCAAATGAGTGTAGTGTAAATTTCGTAGGCATGTAGCTTACTAGCGCGTAGCAAGAATGCTACATTGAGACAAAAAGTAAAACATTTTCGATTAAAATCATTGCCCAGCAGCTTGAATAATTTAAGACGATGTAGGAAATCACGAAAATAGTTGAACGAAGCTGTTTAGATAAGTTTCTAGGCTATCTATTACTTGAATCGTTAATAATACAAGTTGTCTGTAACATGAACACTTGTAATATAAGGTTGAAACTTTCTGCTTCAGTTAAACCAAATAGAGTTAGTTTTATTACCCACATATATTTTTATTAACAAACCAAAAGTTGGCATTGAGGCATTAAGTACGAATTCTTGATAAAAGGAGTAAAGACTACAAATGCAGCAATGTTACCGGTGCTACAATTTGTTACAATGCACTACAAAGAGTAGAGAATTTTATTAATTTTCTTGTATTAAAAAAATACTAAATATTATTAAGACACCCACAAAAACACTGCATATACTATAGAGATATTTAAGCCTGTGTTATGTAAAAAAATGTGTGAACATTTTTTAGTATATTGAACAATTTGTTTGTTTTATCATAATCACAGTATGCATAATCTGCAATTAATTAAGCTCTTAACAAATTTAATTTACAGTAGTTAGTTTTTAACACATGCAATTGGTATAATCCTCTGAGGCTTTATTTAATATAAGATTTTTGCCTGCACAACGGAAGCGCGTGTACTTAATATTTGCATATTTCCCGAATAAACAGATTGCTAAGAGCAATTTTTTTAGCCAAAGAAACTGACTTTCAGAAAACATATTTATAATATGTTTTCTGAAACTTTTTATATGATTATAAAATAGAATATTTTAAGATGATATTATTTTTTAAGAAAACGTATGTGTAAGTTTTTAGATTTCTACATACAAACTATGTTTTTCTCGTGTAATATAATTATTTATGTACAATGTAACTTTGTTATTTTATATTTAGGTTTCTTTAACTCATTAGCCTTATATCAGTAAGAAAAAAATTGTGCAAATCTCATCAACGTTTTGTCCTAAAAAGACGATATGAATAATATGGAATAATTATTAAATAATATTTGTAAAGACTTAAATAATAATGTTGTGGTATAAAAATGTCGTCCCTCCTCTCTTTCCTCTGTATAGTCGTTAGGACTGTAGAGTGTGGCAAGGACATGGACATACATACATTGCATACATAAGAGTACATACTATCGAAAAACATTACCCTTTTTTAGAAGCAGTCGGGTAAAATTGAAAAACCTAATTTATTCTAAATATTAAATTTTGGTACAGTCGTGGAACCAACGAAGTTATCTATTCATCCACTTTGTAATATTACATTTCTTTACACTAGAAGCAAGCATATAGTAATACAGATTCACGATAGACCATTTTATATGAGTATTGAATATATAATTAGTCTACATATCCATCGAGTGATTGATCGTGCACATTAAAATGTGCGCGCTAAGTCTACTAATTAATCATATAACGTGATAGTTATCGACAACCAACTTTATTAATATTAACTAGCTGAACCCGCGGTTTCACCCGCGTTAAAAAAAAATTAATGTGACATACATATAACCGAACGTTTTTCGACTCAAGCGACGACTCCACAATCCAATTTGATACTTACTTTATACTTGATATACCTTCCTCAAATGCGC
>DWNE01006905.1:0-12685 GCA_018249875.1 Cecropterus toxeus
TGATGTCGGAAGGTAGTCCTCGACCTCGTGGCTGCGTGCTGTCGGAACCGAACCGCAGTGTTTTACTCCTTTCAATCTACCTACAAAAAGATACCTAATTAAAATGTTAGTTTACAGTGTCTTTCACATAAAACAGTTATGTATTTACTATTATTTCCTTTTATCACGTTTTAACTACTTAATTATGTATGGCTTCACATAATTAAATAGAACTTGATAAAAGAAAAAAACATAAGGAGTACCTATAACGCGATTTGATGAATTAATAAACTATGTTATTACTTCATAGATCTCATAGAATAATATTGCTCGCTAGACACGTACGAAAGACTGATTAACTCAAAGCTCGTTTACAAACATCTAATTCCCTTATATTACGCATGTAGCTCGCAGTACAAAGTAAATGTATTATGTTTTTATTAGCTTTGTCGATCAATACATGTCCCGTCACGGCATACTCTGGAAGAAGTTAATTTAACGTTGCTTATCCCTGCGAGAAATGCTACTTGCCCGGGGAAAAACAAAAAAGGGGGTTCATGAGGGTTCCCTTTAACAATAGCCTTCACGGGATGCCTGGCAGATGTGAAACATCGTGTTCGTGCAAGTAATAAGCGTCAGGAACTAAATATATAGCATAATGAAATCGCCATCTACGAACAGTAATCCGCACTAAGTAACTAATACTGCAGCCCTCTTAGTTTTGTTCGATACTTAATGGTTCCGATAAATAAATAAAAGAAAGCATCGGTACGCGAACAAGCACGTTTACCAGCGCCTGTAGATGTTTCACATCAAATACTTATGATCTTAGTAGTCGATCCCATTTAGGGCCATAAATCTACATAGGTTAAGTACTATAGTGCGAGTAATATGGAAAACATGCGTGAGGTGCTACTTCTATCATTAAGAGGCTAATGTTAATATTAATGGTCTACTGTTCAGTTTACTACAGTAAGGTTTACCCTGCTTAAATGTTACATAAGCACAAAGGGTTAAAGCCTATTGTTAAAAGTTATTTCATCATGATTTTTGAGCAGCAAATTCATTTAGGATTTGCTAAAATTGTAGCCAATAGAGCATAGTACCTATAATATTATATAAGTTAGGATATTTTCTATATAACGTTAAATATTGATCTACTATTGTTTGTTTGTTGCAGAGTATAGTAAATTAAGTATAGAAAAAGTGATAATTATGACAAGCAATAATATATTAAATTACAATGGGTTTAAGCGAGCTCATAGTTAAATATTTATATAGTTCAGTAACGATCATATCAAAATTATGGACATTCAGAAACAGCAGCTATGTCCACGATTGGTGGATTATTTAACCATAGTGGGTGCGCGCCCTAACACTTCGGGAAAAGGACTCGCTCCCATTCAGGTATTTTACATTTTATTTTGGTATTAATATGTAGACGGTTCGTATTCAAAAGCTTATATAAAGCCGTATATTTCTTCAACACGCACTTAACAGTTGAGTGGAAAAATATAAATGGGTTTGGAACAACTTTTATCTCTAAGTAGAGAAACTCTTTTAGGTACAGAGCGCTCGCTACTCGTATTAAAGAGATAAAACTTGTTTGATCCCATGGTTACTTCGTTTTATTGAATAGGTATTATTCAGAAGAGACTCACGATATCTGCACAACCATTACCTGGAATTGAATATCGATCCGTAAAACTTCGCATAAGTGTAGTCACGTTGAACAAACAAGTATATAATACCTATTTACTTATCGAGTTATTACTTTCCTACTACTAGAAGTAATTAGAGATATTATCTTCAGGCACCTGAATTGTTACGTCGCTACCCATTAACAAATCACGATGACTTCCCACTGCCGTTGGACATGGTGTATTTCTGTCAGCCAGAGGGCTGCGTGTCAGTGGGACCGAGGAGGCCTACCGCTCACGTCGCCACAAGGGATACCACTTCTTTTGTATTCACGCTTACCGACAAGGATTCTGGTAAGTTCTCATGTTTATTCCATCGTTGAAACTCCGTGGTAAAAAGATGTTGTTAGAATAACTTATGTGTCTGTCTGTAGCGTATCATAGGTTCCAAGCTTAAAGGCCTTTTCCATTTATCGTGAGTGCTGTTAGATTAGGAACTTCGATTTAAGATTTTTTTTCAGCTGTTAGAAAATCGTTACCCATTTTATAGTTGCAGTCGTGGAGTACTTTTTTATTAAAGCTATCCTGTTTAACCTAAGAATATTGCATCGCCACGGGGATAAGAAGGCCTGCCCCTTGCGCCTTAGAAATTCAATAACCAATGCTCCATTTGACACTTGCCTCCCGCCTCCCGTCTCCCTGGTGGAACGACTAGAAACACTGCCTAATATGATTATTGATGGCCATTTCACAATATTGAAGCATGGCTTGAGAAGAAGGGAAGAGACACGATAGTTAGTAAATATCTTTATCCAATTTGTTGCGGTTGATGCATCGTATCATCGATAAATTTTATCGGTAATTGGGTCAAACTGCGAAATTAGGTCAGAGATTCCCTTGGGGCATTCCGCTTGCTATATCAATCAAAATGGAATCGAGTTACTGAATTGTTGCTTGTGTAACATAACATAAATGGATTCTAAGATATATATAGAGAACATTGATAACTATGCAAAATATAAGATTTATTTAGTTTTAAAAAGATTAAGTATAAATTCATAAAATACAAAGTTAATAAACTTTAATCAAGATTTTTTTTTATCATTTTAATCAAGAATACTCTTTAGAATATGAACATTTAGAATCATTACGGATTAATTCAAATATTTTATATTGTTTCTAGATAAAGTCATTAGTCCCATTCAGATAAAGTACCTATACATATTTTCAAGATTGAACCGTGCTAACAAACAGATTTTACAAGACACTTCAAAATTTTGTAAATATTTAATATTTGAGTTTTTTCACGTTTAACGTTTCGAATTTGTAAATGTTTAAATATTTGTTTCATCTTTATACAAAAATCTGAACTTAGGTATTATTAGGTATTAGCCCCTTTATCTTATTTGTTGATAGGCTAGAAATCCTACTACTGCGAATTCATACTCTCATTTCGTTTCATAGGTAAGACGCGATTCGGCATATGCGTTAACTTCTACCGCGCGGTGGAGCGAGCGCCGGCGCCGGGTCCACGCGAGCGTAGCGTGCTACGACGCGAGTCTTGGCGGAAATCTATGGAGAAGAGTTCGGACTCGGCTTTTTCCAGGTGAACACTAATTGCTTCTGGAATTTAGCTATTCATCGGTAATAGTTTGAAACGGAAATGTGTGAAAAAATTACATAACACACGTCAGCTTAGTAACATAGTAACATTTTTAGGGGTTAGCTGGCGATGTTTAAGATCGTTGATTTGCTTATCCTTTAGTTTTCCATACAAAGGATAATTTTATAACTAAAAGTTAAGTTTAGTAAAGCAGTACGATGGTGTAAATTTAAACTCATATCTTTCTATGAGATTCTTTAATACTATCTACCTACTGCGTGATACTACGAAAATAATTTGTTTTATATTTCATTGTAAGTAGATTCTTTTTAAACATCAACTATTATCAAAAATTTAAGGTTTAAATGGAAGTTGAAAATATTATAACACGTAATAGGTATGATGCCAGAGGATGAAATAAATTGTGAATAAATTATTTTTCTAATAATTTATAATATAACTTCTTACGTGCGCACGATATTTCACCTAAGCTCTTTTTATTTGTAATAAGTTTTTTTTTGTTAATATAATAAATCTGCCAGTCGGAGCAAATGAAGCTTCATCGTGTCTCATCACCTACATATAATTATGTCTCTTGAACTTTTCGCATATACACAATGCAATGTCAACTGAGTTATGACGCCACGAATCACTATTCGTGGCGCCACCATCATATTTGCAGAAAAGTAAGTTGTAGGGCCACTGCCCTAAAACTTACTTTTCTGCAAATATGATGGTGTTTTGGATATAGCAAACAACCAATAGAAGGTGAATTCAAAATCTGTCATAATGCTTATACGTAAAGGCGAGCTTATAGTGGCACAACGTACCTAGAAACTGAGGCTAGGCGGGTTCCAGTGACTATAGGAGCAGCAACGTGGCGCCGAGCGACTCGGAGCGCGACTGCAGCGCCGCGCCGCGCCTGGCGCCAGCGCCCGTGCCCGCTAACGACTCGGAGAGCGGCGGGTCGCACTCGCCTAGTCCACGCGCTGCTAGGAAACGACAGGTTACTATATTATACTGAGACGCTAAGAATAGATAGGCTTCAATGAGAATATGAATAGCAATGTGCGTCAAGTGACTCGGAGCGCCACTGCATCTATGCGCCGCATCCAACACCCATAAACGACTCCAAGAGTGGCGGGTCGCACTCACCTAGACCGCGCATCGCTAAGAAACGACAGGTTACTATTATTTTACAGGTTCAAATCAAATCTAATTCGTTTATTATGGAATGTAGGTTATATAATAATATATAAACTTAGATAAGAGTAACTGTAGTTCTTAGACGCTAAGACTACGTAGGTTTCAATGACTATAGAAATGGCTAAGTGGCGCCGAGATTGAGAGCAACGGATCGTAACTTAAACATTAAAGTTAGGTTGACTGTGAGAAGACCCGTGTCTAGCAGTAGGACAATAATGGATTGACGACGAGGCTAGTGTACTCCAGTGTCGATATGCTAGTTAATATAGTCGCTATAACGACTCAGAAAGCGGTGTATCGTACTCATCCAGCCCAACCGCTACTAGAAAGCGACAACTTACTATCACTTTACAAATATCGAGATTTATTGGTATTGCCAATTAATTGCACAAAGATGTTACGTGCCACCAAATATTTATACAACACTAAATATGATAAAATATTTCTATACACGCAAACATGAATTTGATTAACTTAGCTCTATTTATTTATTAGTATTTTTTAATGTAATGTTATAAGAAAAATGATAAAGTTTAATATTCATATAGTATTTAATAATATATAGTAGCATTTTGTTTCTAATAAACATTTACATACTTTTGTTTCAGCGAGTGCGCAATCATTCCTTAACGTCCCTTTGCTTATTGTCTCATCACCCCTTCTTCTCCACATTCCGAGAGTGCCTATTTATCCTTAAAAAGTTAATCGATGCCTGTAACGAGTCTTCCAGTCCGCGACGCGTCGGTGCGTCCAGACAAATATTTAGGTAAGTTATATAAATAACCGAATTATATATAAAGTTTAACGTACGTACGCACGTGCGTCTATCTTCACTTAAACGGTTTCATTGATTATTGTGACTTTTTTGTACTTATTTTTGTACTTTTTTGAAGAACAGGTGATCCCATAAATCACTTGTTCTTAACTCTATTTGGATCAGCAGGTTCTCGTTATGTATATTGTTTTGTAATCTCGCTAGTTGCGAATTTAAGTCAATATTTTTAAATCAATTTATTTTATGAATTATATTTCGCTAGTTATTCGCCTACTATCAGTATAGCTGTTTTGTTGGATACTATTATATAAAACTATTAAAAAAAGCTTCTCAAAATTAATACGTCATTAAAATCCGTCCACCAAAGCCTCTTCTACCTCTTCTTTCTGCCGTATAATAGAAGTGTTAAGCGTAGCCTTCTTTCTTGCTTGAATGGTAGGTACTGGTAAAGAAGACATATGGTTCCAAAATCCTCAGGTGTGACATCGCGCGGTCGACCTCAGTTAGGATGTACATCTTATCTAGAGTTGTTCTCACTTACTTCTTCTATAGACTCGTTTACTTATTCTGTAATATATAAAAATCTGTGCAGGGACACAGTGTGGTCGGTGCTGACGGGGCAGGCGTACGACAACACGCCGACCATCGTGTTGCACGACGTGAAGGAGATCGAAACGTGGATACTACGGCTGCTGTCCGCGCCCGTGCCTGTTCCTGGGAACACGCGCGTTGAACTCGAGGTAACATTACCGCTACAACTGGTTATACAGACTTAAGGATGGTGTATTAATGTTGTTTATAATGTACCTATTTCTAGCGTCCAGCAGTTCGCGTTTCGGCGGGAGGGTGTGGTTGCCGGCTCACTTGTATTTGAGGCGAACATCCTAGTCTTCGGGAGTAGCAACGCATTTGTGATAGACTTCAGATAGAACACTTGTTCTGTATGTAGTTGCTTTCGGATGTCCAGATCTAAATTCATCATTCAGATGTCTGTCTGGCCTGGAATCGAACCCACTGCGCGTCAGACTGACATGGTGACCGATCCGCCGCGTGGCTCGTCAAAATATGAAATTGGTGATAGTATTGGTTTATAATACGGCATCTACGGTACATCTGTTTAAGGTAGGCGCATTTCCAAAGACGAAAGACCATTGACACAGAAATGTAACTGCTTGATGTGTTGGTGATTTGAAAACTGAAAATATGACGTCACATCTATATCGGGTCACATCAAAATAGGATGTCTTCAATGTTTGTAGAATTTGGTCATAGTTCAACTGCATTTCTTCCATCGTCTTTAGTGAGGTCTTATTTTCTATCGAGGGTTACTGTCGATAAACCTTTCATAATTAACTTTTATAACTTTTTTTTTGTATTATCCAACGTCAATGTTTGTATCTACAACATATTTGAATACATTTAGGTGTTGTCGCCCACCGCACATGCTCCGCTACTGTTCGCGCTACCGGATCACACGAGATTCAGCCTCGTCGACTTCCCGCTACATTTACCGTTGGAACTATTAGGTAACTATTATCGCCTAACAGCTTCCTTATTGTAATACATTTTATATTAGGCATAAGTCTACAATGTTTTATGGGATTTGTTCTCTTTTTGCTGTTGGATGTGTATATAAACTGTGAGAGAATAATTATTTGTTAATACGTGATAGATTTTATTAATATTAATTCTTGGCATGTGTTGCATTGCCATGGAAAATATAAAAAAAGAAAAATGAAAAAGTAATCAAACGTCTTTTGTTTCACACAATCTCAATTTTAACAAGACAACAATGCCAGTACATATAAATTTATGTATAGTAGTTTATAGGTCTTGTCTGCGTCTTCAGAACACCCTATCAATGTTTTATTACTGTCTAGTCAATGGTTTTTGAACGCTTAGAAAACAAACATACATTGTCTTTTATTTATACAGATTAAGAGATTTGTTTTCTTTTTCCAGGCATAGACACATGTCTAAAAGTCCTAACGTTGATTCTTATGGAAAATAAAGTGGTAGTTCAGTCACGTGACTACAACGCGCTGTCGATGTCGGTGATGGCGCTAGTGGCGATGCTGTACCCGCTCGAGTACATGTTCCCGGCGATTCCGCTCTTGCCCAGTTGTATGAGTTGTGCGGAACAACTGCTCCTGGCGCCTACTCCGTTCCTTATTGGGATACCTGCTACATTCCTTACGTATAAAAAGAATTTTAGGTAAATATTTGTGGATAATTGTTTAATTTTTTGTTACCTTATAATATCCTTAGTTGCTAATACTCTTGTGTAGAGGTATTAATAAAATATTTTCGATGGAATGAAAATGAACATTTGATGAAATGAATGATAATATATGCTACAAGCTAGACTGTACTAAAGACTGAAGAGTTTCTTTGTCCATTGACATTTTGGTAAATTCTGTTTTGAATGTTTTTCAAATCTTATTAAATTTGTATATCTTTGAGCGTAAACTGTTGGGTTTTACGCTGAATGAAAAATATACAAATTTCACTTAAAGTTTCAATAATTGAAAATATTGCAGATTACCAGACGACATCTGGCTCGTAGATCTAGATTCAACAAAACTCATGAGTCCCTCCGGCAGCGATCAAGATCTACCAGCGCTCCCTGAACCTGAGAGTTCAGTATTGAAAAATCATCTCAAACAGGTAACGCTCATTCGCTCACTCGTTTGAACTGAATGTGTGTGTCACTCTTCCAAATTTTATTCACTTAAGGTTTTTTCCATTCACCTGTGAGCGCATTCTGTTCGGTGTGCTGAACGGCTATTGTGACTATTGAATGCAATTATTTTATTATGATTCTTACTTTACTGACACATAATTTTTCATGATATTTAGATTTAATATTTCACTTCTAGTTATTCACGCTGTTACTTTAAATAATATTTGGGAGTATTAATTTAAGTATCTGATGTTTTAAAATGGAGACCATCCATAAACTACGTCACACGAATTTTATGATTTTTCGGCCCCTCCCTCCGTCCTTGTCAAAGATTGTCACATTTGCAAGACCTAACCCCTCCCTAGTGTGATGTCACATATTTTACAATCTTACTCAAGGTTTTTTTTTTAATTTCAACAACAGTTCCAAAATTATATCTATTTACATTTAAATTAGGATGCAATAAAAACAAAATAAAAAGTACGTTGTTTTAGTATATATGTAAAACAAATTTGTAGTTTAATGCTCATAACGATGTTCTGAAATGTAACGTCACAAAATTTAGCTCTCACATAATGTAGCTTCATCCCCCCCCCCCCCCTCCCTAAACGACGTAATTTATGGATTTATATTTGTGACCAATAACGCGTGGTTAACTAATACTATATTTCATAACCTTTCTTTATTTTTACCCAACTTTTTTCAGTTACAGACACAACTATCACTAATACTGAGTCACTTTTCTATCATGCTAGGCAATGCAACTCATGGGAAATGCCGGGACTGGTGTAAATATTATTATCTTTTTACATTGCACACTTTACTGTTATTCACTATAATACAATTCTTGTGCATATGGTTTCGAAAAATGTGCCGACCTTTTAGAAACACTCGGATGATAACGCTAACACTCATTATTTACTATCTAAACTATTACTTATTCCGCTATCTTGTATATATATTCATTCTAGCCGGTTTTTTATTTAATCTAAGAGGAGGCATACAGGATTTACTGCCTGAATTTGTGTTGACGATTTCATATGATATATGATATCATTAATAAACATTTACAACTGCGTTACATAATTAGTTTTTGAAGTCATATATATATCTTTTAACGCTGATGATACTGATGAGAGTGAATTTTTACACATTAATATCTAACATCGGCCACATAAATCTGTAATCAAGGTAGTATAAAATCGATAAGTTCATCAAGCATTTTAATAAGGAAGTTATTTGAGTAGTTCCATATTATCGATATGGGTGGCGTTCCTACCTGCATTATTATATCAAATGTACTGACGCGCTAAATTTTAGAAGTTTTTTTTATTTCTTAACAAGTACACACAACCCTGGATTTTAAACTCTGGATTTTAGTGGAAACTTTACTGATATGTGCCCTAATTCTTAGAACCTATGTATAAGTATTACATTGTATCGTATGTTTCCCAAATAAAATATAAAAATGTTTTTGAACCAGAGTATAACCTTGATAGTGGCGCCCTCACTCTTCAGTAAGTTGACTAAAAATAAAATTATTATGCCAGCCGATTTTTACGGCTCCCAATGCCATCGGCTAGGGCAGTTACCCTAGTTTACCCCCTTCGGAATCCAGGCTTGAGTACACATTCACGTTTTTTCACATTTTTGATGTGAAACATCTATAATCGCAAGTAAATCTGATTGTTGGCGTAGTAATGTATCGAACAAAACAAAGCTGGCTGCGGTGTTAGTTCGACTTAGTGCGGGGTACTGTTCGTGGATGGCGTTATTTTGATTATGCTATATATTTAGTTCTTGTCGCAATCTTGTATTTTAAGCATATTACTTGTACGAACTGGATGTTTTACACCTGCCAGGCGACATCGTATCGGCATTTTTTTTTATAATTAAACCCATTTATCTATACATATGAATGAAATAATATGTATTGTGATCTGTCAACACAAATTCAGTCATATTTGCAGAACAGAGCATGTAGTGACTGTGGTTTGCTATAATATATGTATACATATTTATTTATTCACATGACATGACAGCCTTCTTCCCAGTCGTTTTATTATTTTAAAATTTCATATTTTTATGTTCAATACACATATATAGCTGAATGTTGTTTGATCTACTTATTGTATGTACCTGGAAAAATACATAAGTGGTTACCTATAGTTTCTATAGTATATAAGATAAAACTTATAATCTGAAAAAATATTATTGGCAAATCTATCTTCTGCGTAAGTTTAATTCTAACTTTTTATCAGAAATCGTCATTTTATAGTTAATAATTGGACAATTTGGGTTTGGTCAAAGGGAAGCTGTCAGTATATCGCATACGAGTAGTTATGTATATAAATACATATATACAAGTTACACTAACAGAAATGCTTCGGTTTGTATAAATGTAGTGCATTGCCCGTTCTGCATAATATAGAATTTGCGTATATTCGTACAAATGAGATTACAGTTATGTATTGCTGAATGCTTGAACTGCGGTGCGTTGAGTTTTGTATGTACATAAAGGCTTGTTATTGCAACGGTTTGAGAGTTTGAAATTTAGAATACACGCCAAGTAAAATATTTCGTATATAACATTTTGTATCTTCATATAGAATGGCGTTGAAGTAATATACTATTTTTACATCGAGTATTTATTTGAATCGTATCATCACATAGTTGTGATGGACCTCGGAATGCTAGATTTGCTAAAACATAAATAAGTATACTTTATTACATAGTAATTACAGTTGATTTAGAAGTATTACTACCTTATGAAATATTAATTTATAATTTTATTTTGTTCCCATTAGGCAATAAGCAGTTTAACAAATACTTCTGTGGACCAAGCCAATGCTTTATTGATGCCATCGAGGAGAGATAGTGTTGGCGGTGCAACATTGAAGTAAGTATTCGTTTAAAAAATTAGAATTTCTTTAAAAAATATGTCAGTCGTGAAACGCCAATGATTTTATTTATACTTAAATGTACATTTGTGTGCATGTCCATATCTTTGTTAAAAGAAGAGAGGGAGAGGGAGGGGGGTGAAAAAGATCGTTAGTCTCTGAAATTTATTTCATCGTAAGCTAAAGAGGCTTCCGAAATTTAATGTCACCTCCAAAAAACATATATCTACTAATGGAATAGAGTTCTTTACTTTAGAAGTCGGTTAAAAATATCCCAAATATTTTTTTTTACCTATACTAAGGTGTTCACTTTACCTGAACCTCCCCTTTACATACAATTTGTCTGCTGGTGCAGGGTGCAGCCGGCCTCGTTCACGTCGCACAGCACGCCGGAGAGCCGGCGCGTGTCGCTGGGCAGCCACTCGCCGCAGACGCCGCACTCGCTGCACTCCCCGCACGCGACCCACTCGCCCCACGCGCCCCACTCTCCCCCGCAGCCCTTCAATCCGCTTATATATGGGAATGATGTTGACTCGGTGGATATCGCGACCAGGGTCGCTATGGTAAGTAGCTCTATTAAAGCCTACGTTTATACATTTATGTTAGGAGGGAGTGGGTAAATTTCCAGTGTCTGTACTTACAGTATATTCTAATAAGTATGGAAAAGTGAGGCGGGAACTTTCATATTTATTCCTTTTCAACATAGTTCTTAACAATCGCAAAACATTGAGACTAATCCCTGATAAGATTTAATTTATGAGCCCATTGTTACCCAAAAATATTTTATTTCTGATGTTAAAGCCATTATCTGGCATTCCAATTTAGTTCTCAAGGACAACCTCTGGTACGACTCTCATCTTATCTAAAGTTGATAACACATGTCCATGGATGATACTGCCCCCTTACCAACAGGTGGACTGCATGCTGATAACCTACTTCCATAATATGGAGTAAACAACAAAAATTAAAAATCTGTTCAAAATTTTACCCGCGTGGCAGAGCAGTCACCATGCCGGTCTGACACGCAGTGGGTTCCGGGTTCGATTCCCGGAATGCATGCATGACAATTTAGATGCATGCATAACAATTAAGATTTCTGTTTAGGGTCTGGGTGTTTGTGTATTGGTCTTTGTGTATCCATGGTACCCACGACACAAGAGAAAATCCTAGTGTGGGGCTATGAGTTTAGAAAGTGCGTGTCTGTGTTCATTTTTAAAAAATTGATCTAAAGTTTTCTTTTTGCGTTTACGTACCTAATTTCCCATGTACATAATAACGCACATGTACGTTAGAAATAAGTAGATAGATATAAAGATTTTTACGACATTAAATTGTATATGCAGGTCCGTTTCTTCAACTCTCAAAACATCCTGGCAAACTTCATGGAACACACGCGCACGTTGCGGCTGTACCCGCGACCCGTCGTCGCCTTCCAGATCAACAGCTTCCTACGATCTCGGCCAAGAACCACTTCCTTTCTGAACAAGTTTGCGAGGACCCAGGTATACATATTGGGTGTTTTATAATTAGAATCTTTTTTAATTTATACTTATGTTCAAGGTGGAAGAATGTATATGGTTTGAACGAGGAGGTACCACCGCCACACCTATTTATAGGGTGAATTGGTTCTTGCGTTTCGCAGGAAGGGTGTGGTTGCCGGTTCACTTATATATGAACCGATCATCTTAGTCTTCAGGAGTAGCAACGCGTCTGTCATTCACTTCAGATGATCCCTTATTCTGTATGAAGTTGCTTATAGATATTTACATGCTGCAACCATTTAGCATCAGGTAGTGCTCGTTTTGTACTTCAATCGTATAAGAAATAGGCTATTTGACACTAATGAAAATATGCGACGAATTGTGGCCATCCTAGTAGATAGTAGTGTAATAAAGCGTA